>JAIPRK010001821.1:0-41064 GCA_025469195.1 Chaitophorus viminalis
ACTGTTTTAAATTTAAATTTTTACGAAATTGCATTATAATTCAATTTAAATATAAAATACTATATTATTATATACACATTTTAGACAAACATATTAACTCCGTTCAGAATTGTTATTCGTATACAATAATATATATCATGGCATTCAAATTTAACAAATCCATTGTAATAATGACCTATCCTATAAACGAGGTACACTTCACCCCTAACTGTACAGCAAAGCGAGGTCCACCCGTTCTTTTTATATATATATGTTCAAATATATATTTAGATATATGTTCAAAAATAAAATTAATTTTATCAACCATGTGTGTTGATAGAACATCCTTTATGTAATATTAAATAAATAATTATTTTCATTTTTTATTTTATTTTCATAGATTATTTTAAGATAAATTATTAACAAAATATGTTTATTAATTTTTGATTTGTTTTGCTAAAATATTTATGACACAATATCTTATTACTGTAGTAATTGAAAAGAGTATTATAAAAAAAATTAAATAATTAAAATACAAGAATTAGGGACCAGCAATTTATATTTTAAATTCATAAAATGTATTTTACGTTAAAGAATTTTTCTTGATAACTATGCATTGATTAAATTATTTTACGATGTATCAAAATATATATGATTGATTAAAGTATAACATAATCTAATGAAGTAAATATTTTAAATTAATTTTTTCTTATAATGAGTTAAGATTAAAATAAATTAATTTTAGTGAGTATTCACATTTAAGCTTGGCAAGACCACAGATTAGTTTTAATTTAATGCGAGGTAACACTAATCAAAAATGTCATAATGCAGTGCTTGAACCAGAATATACTTTGCAGATGTTAATGAAAAACTTATGAGTTAAAATATTGTTTATATTATATGTCTATCCTTTCACTACACAATTATTTAAAAGCCATATAAAGTTAAGGAAATTTCCTCGTTACATAATAATAATAATAACCAATTACTTATAGTCAGTTTTAGTTATTTTATTCAAATTCAAATTGCATTAAAATTACAGACTTACGCATTTAAGCAACTATGTAAAAGAATAATTTTCTAAAATCATTATTTACCTTCATTAAATCAAAGACAAGCAGTTAATCAATTATAAGAACCAATTTAAGTTCAAACTAGAGGAATAAAAATATTAAGAAGGGGTGTTAGTCAGTAGTCTAAAATAGAGTATATTATAATTTATAACGCATAACATATTTATTTCTATTTATTTTTTGTTTTCTGATTTACCTTTAATGTGTGTAGTAGTCGTTATTATTCCTTTAAATTTATATTTCATTTGTGAAGCTTTTTATCAACATAAGCATCTTACTACCTTAGCCATATTAACATAAATCTTTACTTTTCATGATTATTTGTGTTTTTAAAAGTATATTTACTGTATTAAAATAATGCTATTATAATGATAGTTCTTAGTTTAACTATTAATTTTAATACCAGTATTTACAATTAATGGTTTAACTTTCTTATAATTGCTTGCTTTTTAAATTAAAAACTTGATTAAGGAGCCAAACGGGCAAAGTTAGGGCCGTATTAAGGGAAAATGAATAGAGGAGAAAACATAAATATGACGCTCCTAATTCAGTACACGGTATTTTTACGAGTAAATAACTCGAAAAAAATTTTATCGCCACGCTCAAAGAGATAAAACATGTATTGTTTAGACAAAATAATTATAAGCTTATTTATCAAGTACAACTTATCAACATTTATTTTATACATATTGTCTTTATTGTGTGATAATAAGTACGAACCACTTAACCTTTTATGTTTTAAATTATCATTGGGCATTTCTGACAGTAATATTAGATCGGTATCATGGTAAAAACTACTTTAAACCAACAAGTTGTATTTTGTAATAAAATTAAGAAAAAATAATTATATTATTATTGTAAAGCATTCGAATCAATTAGGGTTGACAGATTACAAAATTCAAAATAGTGAACTAAAAAAAAAATGTCTATACCGAATGTATAACAACAACACTAGATGTTTAGTTTAATAATTAACATAAAATTCAATTTTTCAAATTTATCTCATGATGACAGAGAAAAGATTTTCTAGGTGAGTATTACATATGGTATCACTATAAGTTATGAGAACTGGAACGAGATTCAGGGAAAAACTAGTCAAGGGAACCTAGTTCGTGATCACAGATATGTGGTTTGGGCCAGTTCGACCCTGGTGAGTGTTATCTATGAAATATAAACTGATCTCTTCCACTATAAAAAATAACAAATACAAATTAAAAGTAAAATTATTAAATTCATTGCATCAAAATATAAGTGTATAAAATCAATCATCTAACTAAAGATTATAAAAAAATGTTTTATTTTAATGGGAAGCAAATACTTAGGTCACCAATAAAAACCAAGATAATAATAATAAATATCAGTAATCACTAATTAGTATACATTTCACTTTCTAAATCTATACCCAAATAAATCTTCTTATAGCAGACAAAAAAGTGTCTTAGTATAATACTTATCAGTTTTAGTAATTAGCTTATTTTATATAACAATGGTAAATTACCTACAACAAAACAAAATAAATTTAAAAGTAGATTTGTACACTTTTTAAACCTATAAATTGAATAAAACTGTTTTGTTTTATAGTAATAAATTGATCTTAAAAAAATATAAAATTTTATTCATGTATCAATAATATAACAACTATAATATACATGATCAGTTAAATGAAATTCATCTGTCTTAATTTATTATAAATAATAGTAGGTCATAACAATATTTTGGCTTTTAAAATAAACAGTTCTCCTTATAATAAACAATTTTAATTTCATAAATAATTATTTAATAAGAAATTGAATAACTTAATTATGTTGTATAAACATTTCATGTCAAAGAGGAATTTATTATTATACATAATTATTTTCATCACATTGATTTTGTGTTATTATCAAAAAATATAGAAATTAAACAGCTCATTTAATAATTGTATATTGTCTCATTTCTACAGTGCTAAAATTACCAATCAGAGGATCTCTCTTTTCAACAGGTGAGTGTACTTTGATTTGTCTCATATGTGTATCTCTTCCATTTTGATGATTGGTAATAACAGCAATTTGCAGCATATAAGTTTTCAACATTGAATCATTAATATCTTTAGTCATTATTCTAACCCAACCATATGGTTCATTGAGTTCTACTACCTCAACTTCTTGTAAGTCATTAAAATTTGTGCCAGCTCGTACTGATATGCGGCCAGGTGTATAACTTTCATCAAGTCTATAATCAATGTATATGCATATATCACGCACAACTGTCTTACGTCTAAATTGAATATTAACTAAATGTGGAAGCTGACCATCCGACTGCCAATAAGTTTCCATACAGTCATCTCTTATTTGGTCAACGCCAAAACCTGAAATAAATAACAAATTAAGTAAGGTTTAGTATTCCTAGTTATATCTCTATTAGTATTTAGTATCTATCTGACTAAATTTTTTTTACATTTAAGTATGAATGTACTTAAAAAATGACAATATCAGAAGTAAATTAAACAAATTATATTACTATTATATAATATACACAACTAAGAAAGGGATAGGTAAAAAATGTAGCATACTTAAAATCTAAATAAAATCTAAATATTTATCCTAGGTTTTTAAATATTTTGAAGTTTTAAATGTTATTCTGCAATTGACTGTTACCTATGTTTATATGGCTGAGCACAAATATTTTATTTGCTTGAGAATAGTCTCAGTATGATGATAATATGAAAAAATGTTGAATATTGTAGGTATTAAAAATAATAATATATCAAAAATGTAAATTAGTTAAATAAATTAACTTAGTTTAATTTTATTACTTAAAATTTTGTAGTTAGTGATTATTATTGATTATTTATTGATTACATTTATCCCTTTATAAGAAGATTATAATCATATTATTTTGTGTAAATGAGTACCTATAATTCATAGGATTACATATTAGAATGGCATGGGATTTATATTTTATTTTAACGATAACTTTACTAATTGGTTTCTATAAATAAAATCAACTAATAAACATATAAATTATATAGAAAATAAAAATTCAATTGCTATGATAATATGTTATTCAGTTTTTTTAATGTGATAAAATTGTTACCAAAAATAATGGTAAATTATGCTTCTTTAGATAGTGTACAGAATTTGTATTTACTTATTTTGAAATAGTTCATTTGTCCATCTTGATTAGGCTTACTGAACCTTGGACGATAATTTGAATTAGGTACGCAAGATAAAAAATAAACTATTACATTACCTGGTTTACATGAAGATAGACTCCATATAGCTTGACTTCCCACTTCACGTACTATTCCAGCACGTACGTCTTTCATTGGATCAATTTTCTCTTCATCAGAAGAATTATTGTTATCTGTATTCGCCATTACTTAATAACACCTATGAAACAAAAACTGAGTAGTGAAATATGCTTATCTGAATTCTGAAGTAATAATTTTTGTTATAATTTTCATGTAGGACATACATTTACTCGAACAGAATACATCAATAGGCTGTGGATAGGGTCCCGGAAATTCTGGATATTTGTCAAAATGTTATCAATCCCGGACATTTTCTTATCATTGCGCATGCGCGGGTACTTGGATTTATTTCAAATACCATACAATAATAATCGTACCTCGTATTAAATTATGATATTGCCGGGATTGTACTTATGGAAAAATCATAGTTATAAACTTATAAAAAACCGAGTCATTTGTTATAAGTTCGTTTATAATATGGTATGAAAAAATCAAATATCTTGAATTAACTTAGTAAACTGTAAAAAATGAATTTGATCAATTGATCATTGAGAAATTTAAATAAAAAGTTTTTAAATATTTTATACCATTTTATGTGGCCGTTATGGGCTTTCGGTCTTCAATCAAAAAAAATCCCCCGATTTGTTATGAAAAACCACGTCGGATAGGTAACAGGGCGTTCGCACGCAAACAGTACATTTCCTGACTTTAGACTTTCAATAAAAGCATGGCGTGGTGGAGTGGTTAGCTGCACTCGCTAATTAGTGCTGCGGTTAAGCACCGTCCGGCGTCGTTAAGACCGGATGGGTGACCATCATCTGGGTTTTAGCGACGTTAACCATGCCACATATATACGTACGTGTTCTAAAAACAGTAAAAGTCTACAGTAATAATTGATAAATGATAAGAAAAAGTTATCCGAGATTGATAACATCTTGACAAATATCATGGAATTTCCGGGGTCCTATCCACAGCCAATACAATAACGGTAGAGCGAGGTATTTGTTGGTGCAACGGTTTGAAACACAATTGACAACATTTAGCAATGATTCATTAATTGACACAAATATAAATAATTAATAAAGTATAATATTAAAAGTTAAATAAAAAAAGATGAAAACCGTTAGCATATTACTACTATACTCATGATACCACAACCACTGATTCAAACATTTTTTTACCACGGGCAATAAAAATTTTTTTTTGTCGTGTTTAAAATTTAAAATTTTCCCTTAAGATAGTCCTTAGAATTTTAAGTATAGGTACTCAAAAACAAAAAACCTCAAACACTTGAAATTTTTACCAAATGTTTATGTTGGCTTTTTCTATACATGTATAAGTTTTCAAAGTATTTTGACTTATTTATAGACAATTTAAATTCTCGATTTTGCAAGTTTTTATTTTTGAAATATCTATAAAATTTATTTGGCAGTCCGAAAACTCTTCAAAATTTAATACAAGGTTTATTATAAGTTAAACTTATCGTAACAAAAAAATATCGGAGATCGTTTAACTCAAATTTTTTTTATAAGACAATAATTTTCAAATTTGTATAAAATATGTTAAAATCGCGATGATTTGCTAGTTATTTTGTAGTTCAAAATTCATAAAAATTTTTCAGTTTATACTTAAGGATTAAAATTTTAACACTGGGTTATCCATAAGTTACTCATCAAAAAGCTATAAAACAATTTCTATTGGACTTTAAGAAAAAAAATTTTATGATTTTTTGAAATTTAAATTTTTATGAAATTGCATCTATTGCAATTTAAATATAAAATACTATATTATAATAGACCCATTTTAGACCAACATATAATCTCCGTTCAGAATCGTTAGTCGTATACAATGATACCTATCATTGCATTCAAATTTAACAAATCCATTGTAATGACCTATCCTATGAACAAGGTGCACTCCACCCCCAACTGTACAGCAGAGCGAGGCCCATACGGTTCTTTTTTAAACTTGGTATTTTACATATAGCATATTACAAGATATCCTACATGGCATTAAATAATCTACAAAATACCTATATTGTTCAATAATTAACTTTTGTAGTGTGTTCACTATTTTAGAACTAGAAGCTAACTTGATACGTGGTCATGTGCATCATTATTCAGTAAAATACATTCTATATATTCGAGGACAATATTTTTTGATATAACTCAAACATGGCAAATGATACAGTAAAAAAAGATGAAAAACAAATTATAAAAATTATTTACACTTTTATATTTAAGGTATATATATAAAAAAATAATAATATGTGATAAATTATGAATTATGTCTCAATTCATACATGGATTACATTTACAAATATAACTGCACTTTGAAAGACGTGAAGAAACTGTTTTCTTTGTAAAAATAAGTATAGATCATTTTCAACATAGCTATTTTACCCCACTCAGCCATTACGCCTCCTATGATCTATATTTTAGATTAAAATGACATTACACAATTACAAAATTACAAATTACAACCAAATCATATTTTTACATTCAAATGTTTAATGCGCGTGACTTTCTCTTCAATTCTCGACTAAAACGTTTTTTGCCGTGTTTGAACCATACTCTAACACATGATTTGAACACAGCATCTGTATGACCTTTAATTGTTGCACTTGAAAAATCTGAAAAAGTTTAAATATTCAAAATATTATGAACTTACTTATTTCATCACACAATAATAAATCACATACCATTCATAATTCTGATCATTTTTAAGCTCTTAAGCTCAATTTTTCCTTTGAATCCAAACCAAGTACAATTAGATGCCAAATTGTTTGTAAACAATCTAATTAAAATTTGGTGAACAAAATCTTTAACATCTGTGCAATTGAATGATGAGATGAAAAAAGTCTATGAATAATAATAATTCATAATATTAATAATTAACTTAATATATATGCTAATAAATTAGAATAAAATATTAAAAATCAGTTTCCTATTTCAAAAAAAAAGTTTATATCATAACCTACATTACATAAATAGGTAATACAATATTTATTTTAATAACATTTTTTTAATGTAACTGAAATTATTAGTATTGAATATAATTAAAAACAAAGTAGAAATTTGAACTTACAAACTTTTCTGCAAATTCAGGATAATTCACTATTCTTGACTCAATGGATAAAATATCATTAATTTCATTCATAGGAAATAATGAGAAAAACGCATTGTCAAATTTTTTTTCTTCTTCTTTGTACAACCCTCCAGAAATTAATAATTCTTTTAAATGACCTAATCTTTTGTTTATTCTACTTATACATTCAAAAACAGGACAAACAGATGAAGGTAAATCTGAAATTTGAATTCAAAAATAAAACTTTTTTATTAGATAATTAATTTAAATACAATGTATATGTTACCTTACCTTGATTATCTTGCTTGGTACTATTTATAGTAGAGTTGGATAAGCTATTGTTCTTGTTAAGAACTAAACAACTATTCAAAATTTCATCAGTATTTTCATCAGCTGAAAAAAGTCATAACAATTTACTTTTTTTTTTAAAAAAAAAAAACATCTAGATTATAGATCCATTTATACAAATGAAATTTACCCAAAAATTAATTTTAAGATATAATAATTTAGAATTTTTAGATTATACTGGTAATACTTTTATACCAATAATGAAATCAAGGTTTGCATTTTCAAATTTTAATCTATAAACTATAATATAATATAACTTGTATTAATATGTTCAACAAGGTAAAATTACATCAGAATTACACAAAAAAATCTATAATGTATAATAATATATATTTAACTG
The DNA here is from genome assembly GCA_025469195.1 of Chaitophorus viminalis. Taxonomy (NCBI): domain Eukaryota; kingdom Metazoa; phylum Arthropoda; class Insecta; order Hemiptera; family Aphididae; genus Chaitophorus; species Chaitophorus viminalis. The sequence continues at coordinate 8,060 of JAIPRK010001821.1, forward strand.
TATAACTTTTATTATATTAATGTTTGTCAGCATATAATAGAAAGTTATTTGATATTAAGTATATAAACACTATTAATTATTATAATTTTATAAATATTAATGTAATATACAGAGATTATAATTTATAATTATACTGTTTAGTCAATCAATAAATAAACTAATGATATAAATTAATAGTTTATATTGAATGAAAAAATAAATAATTGGCAATTAATTTTAAATAAATTATTCCGATTCTGAGCTCTAAAAGGTTGGGAACACCAAAAGGCTTGTGTTATCATTTGAAATGTAAATAATTTATGTAATAACAATAAAAGTTATAAATTAATGATTCTCACAATAATTATAGGTATACATTACATACATATTGTGAACTTATAACTATTATTAACATAAAATATTATTTAATAGATAACTATAAGCTACCAAACATACTTATAAATCTAGTTATTAAAGAAATTTTAGAGTTTTAACAAACAAACTATTAAATAAAAAATCATAACTTGAAAATGTTCATCAATAAATATATGTTTTCATACAGATATCAATTTCACTTTTTGAAGAATATTTTTAACATTATAGCTTATAATACTCATCTACATTAAAACAATAATAAATCATACCATCATCACTGTCATATCCAAAGAAATCATTTTGTCGAATATTATATAATTTTTTTCTTTTTCCTCGCCCAAAATTGTCTTGATCAGAAATGGGTGATTGTAATAATGTTTCTTTTTCTGCTTCATCATAAGTATCTAATATTAAAATATAAAGAATATTAATTTTGAATTTATATATAATAAATAAAAATAGATGTTATATAAGATGTTATATAAGATGTTATAATTAAGTTATCAACAGTAAACAAATTACCAGAGTTAAAAGTGTTAAACTTATTATGTGTTGGAAGCAAGGTGAATTAAAATCCACAATGTTCCAAAAAATTAGCTACAATTTAAACCTATTTCAATTGTCGAAATATTTACAGTTTAAAATTTAACCGTACCATATTTTTTAATTATTTGAACTGCATAGTACTTCCATGTTTTGGCAGGTTTGGAAGCTTTTGTAATCCTAGCTTTTATAGTAGCTTTATATGAATTTGGCCATTTGGAATACCAGCAACCATGTTCATTTAAAAGCCAGTTACTTGGAATAATGGAACAAACATTTTTATCTTCAAAGTATCCAACAACCCACTATCAAAATACAAATAATTATATAACAACAATAAAGTACTTATTATACTTAATGTAGTTAATAGGTTTTAAAATAAATAACCAAGAAATAAAAATTAAAATTACATACATTGCATTTACAAATTCATCTTAAATCTAACAAGTTTACATAATAGATAATTAAAAATAATATGGTGTACCTGTATATACTTGGATAGGTATTAAATATTATATTGAGAATTCGGTCATCAGGTAGTTGCCGGATACACAGCACACCTCTATACTTACTGATATGTTATTAATGTATAGTTTTAAAGTAGTAGTACAGAAAATGGGAATCTACCTGAACAGAATTATTGGCATGTGCCGAAGATGTAGATGGCACAGGACATTCTGACATAAATTGTTCAGGACTTCTAGATGTAGATTGTTCAAGACTTAAAGATGCATATTTTTCAGGACTTCCAGATTTATCAGTGCAGTTAGATGTGGATGATTTTTCAGGATAATTATCGACTCCGTCCATCGATGATAACAAGTCTTCCGTCAATACCATAATAAAAGCAATAATAATAATTTGATGTGTTTCCAAGAGATGGGGTAGAATTCGGATTGTGAAACTGTAAGTGTTCTAAGTGCTGCCGAAATCGCTACCACGGGGAAAAAAATTGAACATGCGACCGCGCAACGAGCAACGCGGGAATGCATACGTTAATATTGTTAAGCAAGGACATCGACACTTGTAAAACTTTAGTCCATACAGAAAACAGCCATCGTCGCCAATTCGGCATCAGCAATACACATACGGAAAATAGAAAACGGCGAAGAACTGAAAATGATGCGGGGGTGATCAGGGACGGTGTACCTAAATAAATAACAGCATTCTGCGTGGTCATTGGCTACATAACCCTTAACCGTCAGACGCGGATAGCCGGCGATATTTTTCGATCGAATGCCGTGGTAATAATATTGGAAACAATTTGGTTACTGGTATACCAATCGGTGAATTCTTATCAACGTGACTTCACAATTAATACTGATTACTGATTATCTCGATAATCGCAGAGAAGATATAAGTTTATGGTTTATATCTTCTCTGCATCGTGCCTCCATTGTTTGTAATCAATTTGTTTTTCAATTGCTTAATTCAAATAAACGATCTACACATAATTTTGCACTAAAAGTTTATGCGATGACTGTACAACGAAAAAAAAAAAATTATAATATTAAAAATGACATAAATACATGATTAATTAGTCACCCAATAGTGGCTCTTGATTAGTTATTATTATTTTATTTTTTCTAAGAAAACATTTTATAACATTTTTATTTTGGTAATAATAAGTTACCATTTCCTTTTTAAGCTGCTGGTTGGGTTTCATGGGATTGTAGGAATGAAGAGGTCTTTTATAAGAATTTTGGGATGGATCTGCTGGTTTTTATGGAAACTTGTATGTTATGTAGAATATATGCGCTTCCTCCTCTGTAGTTTTCGAGTGGAAATCATTGTGTAGCGTTAAATTGGATACGTATGTTGGATTGTTGGAGCGTTTGAGATTCGTCTTAGTGATATATTTTGGAACGTTTGTATTTTATTAGTGTTGCATTTTTTCGCTGGGCCCCATAATTGGAGTTCATAAGTTCATATCGGTTTGAGTAGGGTTTTATAAATTAAGAGTTTAGTATTCATGCTTGTGTGTTTATTTTTTATTAGAAGAGGTCTGAGTAAACGTATACGAGGATTGAGGCCTGAGGGTTAATCTTTTAGTTTGAAGATGCTTATTATTTCACGTTAGGTGATTATATAATATTGGACCTATCTGAGTGTGTCTGAGTGTGTCTGATGTAGGAATTACTACGTTGTTGAGGATGATGTTTGTACATACTCCTTGTTTAAGTGTGAATGTTAATTGTATGTATGGATTTGTTTAAATTTATTTTTACTCGCCATTTTTATACCATTTGGACAAGAGATTGATATGCATTTATAAGTTAGACGAAGCAACTATAGGATCTTCGTTAATTGATATTAGCATTTTAATATTTTATCATCAGTATAATCGGCTACTATGGTTTGTTGCATCGTAGGCTGGCCAGCTATCTTGAATCCACCTTGAGTATAATAATATAATATAAATACGACTATCCGACCAGTGATAGAACTCTTTTCCTTCATAACGGCTGTAGCCCTGTAGGTATGTAATATGTATATTAGGTACTATATACTAATTATTTATTTTTGTCTTTTTATTTATTTTTTTTTAAATATTTGATTTTTAAGAAGATCTTGACACTTATCGCCACTTACGATGTAGTCGATGAGTAGGATTATCAATAAGTAGAAATTAGAAAGACGACAGATTAGAGGGTTTATTTTGGAATGGAGTTTACGATGAAGGTTAGATTATTATTCTATGTCAAATACATTTTTAGTGTTTTTTCTCGCAAATTTATTTCTATTTTATATTTTGAGATCTTTATAAAAATAATTATTTTAGGTATACCAAACTCCCATAAGAGCTGAGGCGATGTCTCGAAGAGTAGTGGGTTGAATACCTGGATGGTACGAATACGAGAAGGTTTAGCACTTTTCCAAATTTGTATTAGTAGTTGGTACCGTAGACCCAAATAGACCTCAGCAGGAATTTATACATGATTATTTGAATTTTAATTGAAAACTTTGATTTTAATATTAGAAAAAAGCAGGCACGTATATCTAAGGGAAACTTGGGTGAGTCTGGGCTCCCTTAACTATAATCTAGCCTTAATCTAGTAACCCTCCTCAAATTCAAAATTTATTCATTTTTACATGTATCAAAAATCATTGTGAATAAAACATCAATAATGGTGAACTTTTCGGTGAACATATAAATAATAATATTGTGTATACGGTCATATACACAACTTTTCTAGGCACTAGCAGACAACCACAGAAAATCCATATCTTTATTATCGAAAATATTTACGACATTTATAAGTTGCTTTTCGGATTATACTCTACTTGGAAATATTTACTATCGTCAAAAAGTTGTTTAACATAAACGAAATATCATCCATACTGATCACACTATTTCAGTAATCACAAATAATAATTTTTACAATCGGAATGTAACAATTAGTTTGAGTGAAAATGTAAATACACATTAGCACTGTTGCTAATGTGTATTATACTATATGATACCTGTGTATCATATAGTAAATCGTTTAAATATACACTTATTCCACTTTATTTAGGTTTTCTGATTTCTAAACTTTGGTAGTGAAAATTGAAATAGTCGCCTGTGTGCTTGATAGGATTTGGTTTTCAAGTCTCCTATAGTTAAGAGTTCAAACAGGGGCTAATGTAAGATATATACTTTGTAGGTTTTGTGGTTTTCCGAACGCGACATTTATTCTTATCAACTTTTTTGTCCAATCAAGAAATTTTTTTCTGTATTTATAGGTCTTACAATTTTATTGACTACTGACAAAAGTGAATATGTTCTTTTTAACACGTATACAAAGTATATATATTATGCATATCACTAAGTATTATTAACTTATACTTATGCGTACGTCTAAGTGCTAACTTTTTTCTTGCTGTCAGGGTTCATCATTTATACATTTTATAAATAGAGAACAAATTACAAAAATAATAAGTTATTAATTCAAATGAAGTTGTCACTATTGATAATTTATGCAATACTTATGCGAATATTTTTTTTGTGTTATTAATACATTGCATATCATTGTATGATAAATTATTTAATAAACTGTCATACAATTTGATTTTTTAAAATTCAACTTCTAAGGGGTGTTAAAAGTGATAAAAAGTGTAAAAATGAAAAAATCATATTGCAGGAACGCACTGAAGCTTATGACTTATGGGTATAAAATTTGTCAGTAGTTTCATTCTATAATGTAAAGAAACATTACTATATATAGCTTATTTTGATTAATTACAACTTTCAAACTGGTAATATTTGCATTCATAATTCATTTAATCATATTACTGACAAATTTTACTTCAGGAAAATATAGAGCAGTATTTAAAAAATATATTATAATTATTTAAAATATTTTGTGTTACAACAAAAAATATTAGTGATTTCCCAATTAAAAAATTCTCTTTAAATCCGTGTCGAAAAATTCTAAGTATGAGAAGTCAGCTTTAAAAGTTGTGTAATAATTAGTTATTCAATGTTAATATACAACATTGACTTCTCTATGGAATATCATATAGGAACAAGTTTTAAAATTTACCAATCTTTTCCTGTTTAGAGGAAGCCACGTATTATTACTATCAAATTGGCTGTTCCGAGCTACTTTATATTATTCATATTAAAAAAACTACTTCAATACTGAAAATAAAAATATATTTTTAACCATATCTTATAATAACAATTAAAATATGTGTAACAGTCTTGCAAACCTTCTAATGGCCGCAGGTTATTCTAATATTTTTGACTACGTATATAACAATTATTCTCGTTTCTTACTGTACTACATGTTTTAGCGGATTTGTATCTATGGTTAAATGTTAATAATACGACTATATTTTTCTTTATATACTACCAAATAGTACAACATCAACTTTTTGTAACCATAACGTATATGCTAATGAACTAAGGTCCGTAAGTAATATTAAATAAATAAATATAATTTCATAGTTGCTTTTTAAATTATATATATAAAAATTACTTTCTTAATTTACGTTAAAGTTTAAAATATTACTTCTGTTCTGTATTGAGTAGGTTTACTATAAAAAATATAGCTTATAAAATATAGTGTTTTAAAATCGCCAAGCTATGTTCAATTATCAGCAGAACATTTTTATTTATACGTTATTCAAAGACAGCTATTTAATGATGTTACAACTTTTAGAGTGGTTTATTTTATGGACCGCGTTTTTTTATACGGAGTGTTGTGGCCAAGATAAATAATGTATAATGTACGATATTTATTTATGTATATTTAGTTGCCTATCTAAAATAAGTAAGGCGCTTTTTAACCTGATAAATAAATTCCTATAAGTATATTCCAAATAGCGGTTAAAAACTATTCATAATTAATATTGACTATGTTTCATTTTTCATTTCAATATTTTTTCTATTGCTGTACACAGTTACACAGTATTTTATTTTATTGGTAAACACTTGTCAATATTTATTATTCTGCACTTGTCCGAAGTACTATACATTTCAAGATCCAATAGTAACAAATAATTTGATATTATGTGTTGGGAAATATTTTATAGTTTGTACACAATTTTAAACCCACATGCAGCAGCGACAACCGATACGATATGCGTGTGGTCATTTCACTATTTATTACCGTCCGTCTTATTTTTATTGCTTAATTTTTAACTACTCAAAAATTTAAGATTTACTTTTATTCTACTCTTTAGAGTTTAGATAATAGTATATATTAAATATTTTGGAATGACAAGAAGTTACTAGTTAGTAGTTACTACTTGTATGATTTAAGATTTAATTTTTATTGGCATAGGTTACTACTTGTATGTACTATGTTACTATTTGACCTGTTCATTAAAATGATACTATATTAGATTACCCATGTGTTCATTATGTACGGAAACATGTTAGTGTTATTATCGTATTTTCATATTTCCCATGAATCAATTATATCATGGCCTCATTAAATTAACGGATAAGCCACTTATCTGTTTCCATATATAATAAACACATGGTTTTAGAAGATAATGTACCTATATTATTGAATATGTATATATACGTAAATATTTCTTTAATAAATAATGACCTGAGCGTAATTTAAAAAAATTATTTCTGCCCCTCTGAAAACCTTATTACAGACCACTAGTGTACCGCGGAATTAGAAATTATTCTCAATAATAGATATTGTTAAAATATATTTTTTGTATTATGTATAAAAAAGGAACGATTTATCAATTTATTTTGTAAAAACTCATAACATAAGTAATAGTGTTTCAGCATCCCAAACACATGGTGCTCAAAATGAATATTTTCAATTCTTTCGGTATAGCCCACCCCACGTAAATAGAACATGGCCAATTTAAAAGTATTATATCACTGCCGATACTAAAATAGGGCGCTCTTTTTAAATTGACTGCCAACTCTCAACGGGAGGGACGTTATCCCAGTTAAGATTAATGAATTGTTTTGAGACCAATTTCTTGGGGGTCGTTATTTTTTCAAACATTTTTTTTTCTTTTTACGATGCTTGTCGCCTTATTACTCCCAATCGCCATTTTTAAAGACACCACATAATTTGATACCGGGAAAATAAAAACCACCGATCAATATTTTTTTTTTGTACTTCAGCGAAATTCGTCAAACATTTTTTTGGCTTCATAATCAATTATTAATATTATAAGCATAAAGCAACATGCCAACATATATATTCTTTATGCTATATCTACAGTATATATTTAGTATTTACTATAGTAATATTAATTAAAATTATATACTTATTGTTTATCATATTGGAATTAAGTGTATATTATTATGTTTAAACAAAAAAGTTACAACAAGTATAAATTAAAGCTTATTAATAATTGTTGTAAAAATAAATTATCGTATAGGTATATCGCATTCATAATATAATTGACTAAATCACTTAATAATAAAAAATAAATGTTTACTGGTTTAGTTTGTGCTTATTGTTCTATTTTTTATCATAACAATGGTATAATACTAATCAACTGATAATAGGATTCTCCTTTGGTTGTCTTCTTTATTCAAATATATATTCTATTTTTTATGGAATAAAATAATTTTAGTTTGTTATTGCATGTATAACAAAAAACTAACTGCTTACAACAATAATTATAATTTGTAGTTATAAGTTATAACTATAAGACTTTATGCTCTAGAAACTTTAAAATATACTTACATTTATGCCCTTAAACATATTCTTAGAATATTTTATTTTTCATTAAAAATAGAAAAGAATACCTTTTTTTCATCATTTATTAAGTTTAAAGTTATAGTTATAACTTAAATTTTTATAGTCATTATGTACTATTGCTATAGACTATGGAACTTTAGTTCAACTAACAAAAAAAGGTCCAAGAGGGATCGTCACCCCCCCCCTTAAACCCACCACTAATTATGCAGTATACATTTTTTTAAATAATCTTGGTAGGTATATAATTTTATCATACTTCAAAAAATTTACATTATTTTAATTAAAAAATATTTGTATTTTCTAATTTTGTAGTTCTATTAATTAATAGTATATCATTAATTAACTGTTAATATTGCATTTATTGTAGTAAAATAGTAGAGTATCTACATCCACAATGTAAGAAATTTAAAGGGTTTGAACTATTGAAATACGCCAAGAATGTTTCAAAATATACAATTAGTTAACGTTTTTGTAAATAACACACTTGTTTTTAATACAATTTAATTGTTAATTTTCTCTAATATACGGTAATATTTCATACGTTGTTTAGGTATAGTTGTTGATTATTATAAGTGAAGTTATTGCTACAATCATTTTTATTTTGAAACTAAAATTGTATATTGCGAATGTTAAATATTATATTTTAAAAACAGCCCTAACCATTTGTAATATTATGCTAGAGGTTTCTATTTAAAAGGCTAGTTTAATTTAAAATATCTTAAATATACTTTTGAATTTTTTTTTTTTTTTGTTTGATTAAATAGGTTGAAGTCAATGTCACCCACACAACAGCACCAGGGTGTGTCTTGCATTTTGCACGTTAGTGACGTTATGCGGTAAAAATAAAAAATATATAAAGAAAAAGGAATAGAAGTAAAAATAAGAAAAGAGCGGAATGAAAGAGAGAGAAATATATGGATAAAGAGTGAAAGAGTGAGAGAGAAAGATAGAAAAAGAACAAGAGAGTAAGTGAGAGAGGATAATGTAGTACAGGGAGTGGATGGAGAAGAGTGAAGAGTGAAGTGTATATATGTGGTGTGTGTGTTGCGCGCGCGCGTGTGTGTGTGTGTGTGTGTGTACGCGCGCGAGTATAAGAGCCTATGCGAGGAAGAATGAAAGACTTAGAGGGAATATTACTATTCAGGGGGTTTTTGGGGATACTTTTGGCTGGGGTGAAATATTTTGATTAATGATCCGCCGGCAAGGAACTGCCGCGTCTTAAGTCAGTCGGCGGAGACAGTCAGTGCCAGGGACAGGGCACACAACGAATATCGAAAACCCCAGGAGGTCGGTTAATACCCCCTTTTTTCATTTTTTTCTCCACCCCTACCAGGCTGTTTTTGTTATAGGTTATGGATTTCATTACTGCGTTTTTGTAAATATCATTTTAATAATAAGAGAATATTTGTTTACAAGTATACTACACATTTCGTTTCTGTTCGATATGTGTCAAACACTAGTTCAAATATTGTAGTATTAATTTTTGTTTGAATACCAAAACTATTTACCGTAGTTACTTAACTTCTAGTTACTAATTACTAGTTAGGTACTAGATTAATTTAAAAGTATTTAATGTAAAACCATCGTAAATATGTTTAGTTAGACTGCTAGAGTCTAATGATATTGGTTGAAAATAAATTATGAGAAATACGAATAAAAATTAAATAATGTACTATGAAATTTAGTACGATGAACAATGTTAATTTATGTTAAGATACTCTAGTTAATAGATACATAATATTATGTACATTATTAAGAGGATTAAGGAACCACCTAACTTAACTTAAGAAATTAAAATGTGTATTATTTTATAACAGGACACTTAATAATTTAAAGTTAGGTTTTTCAGTGATTTTATTTCTATATGCTTAAGTCAAATTAGTTTTCAGAAACATTTCCATGCTATATTTATCGTTCATTTGAAATAATTAGTCAATGACACACAATTATGTTTAGCAATACATCATGATAAATTACTGTACAATTAAAAGTTAAATTCAAGAAATAATGAAAAAATATCTACAATTATGTATAGTACAAAATTATTTTTTATAATTCCCTAAAGGCCTAATACCTTGTATTGACAAAAAAATAGTTACAACATTGTTAGCGTAAAAGCGTATAATTACATAACTTACAAAATGTTTAGTTAGGTTAAACCAAAGTTACTTAATATTTATTTACTGTTGCCGTGCTTTGAATGAAACATTAAACAATAATTTTAAATTTAATAAGGAAATAAAAGTGCTATAATGATACTTATTGAAAGTATTTTTATATTATTATAAGTAATGTATACTATTATGTTTAAGTATTATATACTGCTTAGTGCTTACATACAAAGCCTTTCTAACACCAATAATTTTAATATTTTCTATCAATATTCATTAGTTTGTCATATTGTATAGGTAGTAGCGCTTTTATTGAAGAGAGAGTAAAATACAAGTTACTCGATTGTTATAGCCCGTATTTATATATAAGTGGTACCAGCATGGTATAACTTATACTATTATACCTATTTATACATTTTTAAAGGAAATACTATTATAATAATTTTCTAAATGTGGCGCAGTACATGTGTTTTTTTTATACCTTTAAATTTCATTCATAATTTATTATTAAAATTTTATATTGTAAATAAAATTCTGTTGTGTAAAGGAATTTAAAGTATTATTTAAAAATGATGAATTCTTAATCATTATTTATTTATGGATGGGCAGGTGCCTTATAATAAAGTAATATAAAATTATTAATATAGTGCACACTTTCTAAATTAATTTGTACATGTATCTATATAATGTATATACATATTAATTAGTTAATTTAATTTTACATTAATTATATCAACAAAACGACAATTATATAGGAAAATAATCAATACGATAGTTATTGATTAATTACAGACAACAAAAGTGCTAGGTTATTACGTATATATATTATTTGAATATGGATATATTGAATACATTAAAAGTTGCACGTGAAAATAAATTAATAATATGAAATATTTTAACTAATTTTATCTGTTCATAGGAGCTTTAATCTGTAGACTGGAATGGCACATAAGTATTTTATTGTCTAGTACTACGATTAGGAGTTAGAAAGTTTAAGTTTGATAGTAACTCTGTTCTCTGGATAATAAACTATTGTTATTTAATTAATTTTAGAATAAAATATATCCTTTTCCTTTGTATCTCTAACGATTCTATGTTTATATAAAATATTAGTAGCTGTTTAGAATAGTGTGATAAACGTTAAATATCAGATTTAAATGAAAAATCTCAAAAAATGATTTTGTATCGACTCTAATTTACTTATATAAACTACTTATATTAATCACACGAATGAAAAGGATTTCGTAAACCTAAATGAATTAGTATAATTTAAGAGCTAGAATATTGTGGTCACTTTTTCGAAAGCTTTAGAAAAATCTGTATATGTATATATATATATATATTATAATTAATATTAATTTGATGTTCTGCATCTAATACATAATGTTGGAACACTAAAAGATTGGTAGAATAGTTGACTTTCCTTTCATGAATCCCTGTTACTCATCAATAATTATATTTTTAAGTTTTAAAGTACAATACTTTCGAGTAAGTTTGGAATTGTTGAGGTTATTGAGATAGGACAGTAATTATAGTTACTGGTCACTGGATTATTGCCACCTATTTTAGAAATATGTTATATATAACTTATTTTCCATTTATATTAAAATAGGTATAATAGGAAAATAGCTAGGGCAAATTTACATTCATTAAAAAATATATCAGCATTCATTTTAATATTTATAGGGCTGAGTTTCTCATATATGCCATTTAAAGTTAATATATATTTATTACAATCAACAAAGAACAGGTTTTGGGTGTATACAAATACTTTTTTGGACATGATAATGATATGTTTATATTAATATTTATATAGTATTAACTTGATCATTTTTTTTATTTATTGAAATAAATCTACAATGTAAACATATTCTTTGTGATCATTTATGTATTTATCTATGTATACATACGGTTTTAATTAAATGTAAATATTTATGTTTTCAATTTTGTTATACGGTGGAATGTACATAAATAATTCATGATGGTGTATTTGTATATTTGTATCTATAGCCATTTAAATATTAGTCACCAATACGAATACAATCGTTTTGAGTTCTCATCGCAGATGCGCTATCAATATTCAATACGTATAAATGTACAATATATATAAGCCAACCATATAGAAATTATCCTTCCGTATCTTTCACCTTTCCACAATGTTGATTTTCAGTCACACTATATAACTGGTTTCCAAGGAGTGTTTGTAGGCAACGGGCTGCCAGGAAGCAACGTGGGAGCTCGTGCGTTCCATATGCGCTGGTTACCCGGACCGTGTCCGAACAATTAATCTGACAATGCGCATAAAGACGTTTAACACTGTCAAAGAAACTGGTGGTGTTCAGTCAATGGAAAAACGTTTTGAAAAAAAAAATATATATATATTACGTATATACTTATTTATTTTGATTAATGAGCAAAAACGCGCTCTCCAGTGTTCATTAGGCCCGAAACAGTAGCCGGTCAAGAAAACATGATACCGTGTGGGGTCGCTAAAGAAAAGAACAGCTATACAGGAAAATGGTCGCGTATGTATAATGCGTATAGTAGGTATGTGTATAGTAATATCATTTTCATAACAAAACCACGTGTGTTCTTTGGTCTTTTTGATTTCACCGAATGCGGCGTTTTCATTATCTGAGCAGGATAACGACGAAATGGTCAGAGATTTTCTCTCAGTGATATATTGCTGTTGTAGTATATACAACTAAATATACACGGATATAAGAAACTGGATTCATTTTTATTGAGTTTTCGAATTTTCTTTAGGCAAATATAAGTATATACAAATAATTTACATACTCATGTTTGTAAGATCCCCGAACACAATACACCGATAAAATTATAAGCTATACATTTTTGTTATTTGGTTCGAGATCGACAATGATCAATTCTTATACAGCCATTAACGAATAACGATGGAAGTCACGATATTATATGTAGACATAGATCACTATTATTACCTATACCTATATTATATACCAATATAGAGTACCTATATAGGTATATATGAATGCACATCAGTAATATATAGTGAGTACACCTGTGTGGTGGAATATTGTATATAGTGGTCGCCGGATAAAACTGATGATACAATAATATAGACTCGGTTAATAAATGATAATAATAACGATTTCTGACGAAGTAAATTTTTATACACGTAAACTTTATGAATGGGACCCAATCAGAACCTAGATATTAATAAGTATAAAATGTAAAAAAAAAATGAGAAAATTATTAATAAATAAGAACAGATAAAATATTACAACATGACTTTTTTAAGTGCATATTGTTTTTTTTTTATGTTCAAGTTTTAAACATGAAACAATTATATATTCTTAATTAATTATAGTTGTATACTTACATTATAAATTTATGTAGAGTTTTGACTTGTTTAAATACGAATATCAAAAAAGATTTTGTACCTATAGAAAGCATTAAAAAATTCTATTTATTTGAGTAGTAGATTCAATTAAAACTCTTAAATTTAAGAATCTAATGTTTGTTTATTGATCGATAATAAACGTCGAATTCAACTCTGATTGCTTATGAATTATGATAATATGACTGTGGCGTGATTTCAATTGTGATACTCTAACTGGACTGATTCGTAAGTCGTAACTGATTTAAATTAGTTCATAACACGCATGTTTATTGATTTGTATAATTGTCTCGAAGTCCATTAAATGTAAATACCCAATTAAGTTGGGCCAAAAGTATTCATAATGATTTTATACAGTATACGCAGCGATAAGAGCTGTACACATATGGCACTGGTTCGGTATTGTTGAACGTTCGTGATTCAAGGAACGTGTATGGAATACATTTGAAAAGTTTTGGATGAAAATTTGAAAAAATGATTTAATCCTGTGCAAATATTCATACATTGGACGCATAATTTAACGTAGTAGTACCTTTATGCCAATCAAATTATAGTTTTTTTTTCTTTAATGGAAATTTTCGTTCGAATTGCCTTATATTAGGCGAACACACCTTAAAATAAACGATGCTAGCAGGCAGTTGCTTGCAGGTCACCTGTCAGAAGTTTGACAGCCAGCCGACGCGACGTACCCTTTGGCATCTCTCCACTGGTTTAGCCCCTAAGAATTTCCATGAAAGCACCTTCTTCTCTTCCCCGTTAAGCGCTAACATATTATGCGAAGAGAACTAGTGCTGAACGATATCGATCCAAATTACCAGGGCTAAATTAAAATGGCTGATCAATAGGAACTGTCGATATGGGTAAATTGTCATATACTGTAGGACATATCCTAGTAATCAACAATAGCTATGGCATAATTTGGATCCCTTATATAGTTATACGAGTATATACACTACATAGGTATATTTAATATACAAGATTATAAAATATTTAATTGATTTTTATGAATTAAAATATTTTGAATTATTGACAAATTTTAAAAATATTCATTGCAGTTGAAGTATATTATATTATTTACTCCCACGTGAAAACGTCATCATTGATTTTTTTTTCTTGTATTATTTCAATGTATAATATTTTAATATTTCAATCATCACGACCATGATCGACCGTGAGATAAAGTTCAATAAATAAAAGAATAAATAACTTTGTATGGTGATAAAATATAGTGTAATTCTGTAATGTTAGCTTTCTCTAAATGTTGTAGAGTGTCATATTCTAATGAACAGTGAACCCTCGTAAACTTCAATTTCAATGTGAACTAGGTATGTAGTATGTATAATATGCGAGCACATGTGAAAATGTTTTATTTAATGTATGGATATTGAGGGCGTATATTATGATTAAATATTTAGGTGGTATTTATCGTTTAATATTTAAATGCTACTTGTATGTACCTATTGATGTTCTGGATCAATTTGAATTTTATGAATACTCTAATACATACCTACATAATACGTTCACTGAATTTCAATAACAAACTATAAGCACTCATTAGTGCTATTAAGTACTACTTGTATTATGTAATTTTAATTTTTAATATATATATATATATATATATATATAGCGTAATGTTTATTTGCAAATAGCATAATAATTAATAGTTTATACGAGTTATGTATTTATATACCTACATTATATTGTTAGTGTACAGTAAATATATGACACTGTATGTTTGTTCTATATATTTTAATATTATATTCATATTTTTTACTTGATTTTCAAATTAATATTTTGTCATGGTTTAAGTTAAAGTAATTTGATTAAACAAATAAAATTCACTTTACGTATTTGGTTCTATAGGTATATTGCAGACTGCAGTTGCTAAAAATTGTACAAAATAATAAAATATTATTTAAAAAAAGGAATTTTTGTGTTCAAATTGCAGACACATTGATATCGTATATATGTATATATCAAAACCAATAAAAAATAAAGTATGTTTTTGTGTTTGACATTTGCACTAAAACAATTTATTTATATTAGTCGCGGTGAATATCTGTGTAATAGCGAAGCAATCAACGACGGATAGATCATGATATGTTGTGTCAACTGTTGAAAGTATTTTTTATTGTTAAAAACAACAATGATCCCAAAATCATAGAGCGAAAAAAATGTCATCTATCAAATATAATATTATTAGTACATCATAGTTACGAAGAGTAATAATTTATGTCATATAGCGTAGTAAAGTGTGGCATGGAGTATCTACCGGATGATTTGATTTTTAAAATGCTATTACTTGGGTCACCTCTTGAATAATAGTTTTGGAATTGTTAATTTTTTGTACCATTATGTTTTGACATTTTATGCGACCACAATGATTTAAAATGTGAACTGAAATTGCAACATACAAACAAAAAATCAGACTTCCTGTAGGGTAGAGTAAACGTAAGTTAATCATAAAAAAAAAATTGATAAAACCCATAGATCGACCTTGCATTAATCTTACATTTTTTCTTACAATGGCAACAACCTTTCAAAGATGTAACAATTGCAATTGTTATGATGACCTATATCAAAATGAATGTTAAAAAAATTATTCTTGTTGACACGTAACTCATGAAATAAGTATTCAGTTGACAACGGCTAAAATTTTCATTCATTTATATTTTATATCATGTAATACGTGTTTATGCAGGACAATTTATTGATTTATTTATTATTAAATTTACTGGAGGGGGAGAGGGAGTGAATTGCATTCAATAATTACCATAGGGACTAATTGTGTTGTACGTTTAGTGGTAACAATGGATACATTACATATTACAAGTTAACTCTTTCAATAACGATTACATGGTGCACTTAAAATCACTGAAATGATGGATTATTTGATGATACATTATTGTGAACTTTATATGGAAAATTAGCAGGTATGTATATAGCCACTAAACCACTAATTAACATCTAATTGGAAACATTCTTACCGAAGTTACATAATTGACGGTGTGGCCGACATTGTAATTTTGTTTTAACCCATCAAATTATTTCCGATAAAACTTGAAAAGCAAAGTGTATAATATTGTAAATAAAACAAAACATATTGGTATATAATTTAAACTCTAAAAGATTAAAGCTGCATTGCTGCATTGTACACAATTATCTAAGCGATACAGAAATACTCAGCTAAAAATAATGCAATCACATTTTGAAAGCGATAATTTTATGAAATACAATAGAGCCTAAATAATCCGGACCCCCGATAATTCGGTGAACGCGTTAATCCAAACGGTACATCAATCAATTTGTTCGTAAATACTATATTAAAATTAGAAGTATTACTCGGAAACAAATTACTGACTATACTATACTTAAATTATATTATTACAAAGTTTTTTTTGTTGTTCAGTATTTTAAAGTTATTTATTGTTTTTGTAATTGAAAGTGTAATAAATATAAATGTGGAGGAAATAAAAATTAAAATCTTTGTCATTTGAGTAGGTTATCTTGAAAAACCTCCGGTAATCCGGACGATACTCGGGCTGAATTCGTCTGGATTACCGAGGTTCTACTGTATTTTCAAAAAATAAACACCACGACGCGGCGTAACGGACGTAAAACGAATTTTTGTTCAATCTTTTACAAAAACGGTTTTATGCATGGAGAAGTTTTGGATGATAAGTTCGGCCTACTACATAAATCACCAGGAACGAGCTAGTCAATAACCAGCGAATATACTCAAATTTTTTACAAAGATTTCGTACCATTGTTCACACATTTATATTGTACAGTTTCAACACGCGGCATCTAAAAAAGTATTCTAGTCCGTTTTATAACTGCATGTCTCTCGTGTTGGAAAAATATTTCGGTTTTATATATAGACAGTGACAAGTGACAGCGCATTTGAAAAAGTGCAACGTTTTACCAGCGATCATCTTCCACCCACGATTATCTGTAATCTTTATTTAAACAAATTTTGACAACCATTAAAATTCTTGATAAGTCCAACTTACAATTAGGTGTATACGTATAGTTGTTCTCGCTTTTATAACAATTACGAGTTAGTCTATAGTTCAATCGATACTTTATCGCTCCGTCCATTACCCCCTCCGAAAACACTCCACTATATGCTTGAGTACATACTGTATTGATTTATAAGACTCTACAGATAACGGCGTGCATATGCATCGAAAAATCCGAAATTAAAATCGTTGTGCCTATAAATGCATTATGTTCGTATATACGTTAATTAGGTATTATGTATAATATGTAGTATACGTACATAAACACGGTACAACGGAGTGACCAAAATCTAGCACCTAAAATCTAGTATACGTATTATATTCTAATACAATAATATATGTATATACTCTGTTGACCTATACGCGTGGTTGCTGTACGGTATATAATTTATTATTATAATTATTGTAAATCCTGATCGACTGCCAATCCTCGATAAGTATTTTAGTATTCATAATTAAGGCAGCGGCCTTCGGGCGTAAGTCTGCGCGCGCGTGTGTGTGTGTGTATGTGTGTGTGTGTGAGGAGAGAGGGAAATAACAAGTCGTCAGTGAGAGATTTAGCGCGCGCAAGAGGCGGACGATGCGTTACGCGTCCGTGGTCCGTCGTCAATTCGTCGGTGCCAAACCGCCTGTCAAAAGCCATCCGTGTTTTTAGTTTCTACCGCTGTTGCAGTGCATGATGTTCACGGATCTATCTCAGTATGATAACTAATTATCCAGTGCATATCAGCAGACATGCAATTGCCGGACAGCACGTATTTATTCCTTATTTTACATACGAGTATAAACACTGTAGTAGGTGTATGTGTGTACGTATCAAGTATAAATATAAATCGTGAATGTGATATTAAATGCATTGATCAACGGAAAACTATGTAGGTAGTTAATAACCATAGAATAAACTTTCAAAAACATCGGCGTCATAAGCAGTCTTCATACCACGAGAGGGAGTGAGAGGGGGCTGGTTTTACAGTTATTGCTGAAGAAATAAAGATATCTACATATCTAAACACTCTTTGCTATTCTATAATTATTTACTTACAAATTATCGTTTTTATTTTCTGTACCTACGTAATATGGTCGTATTGTGTATTATGAACTATGGAGATATAATATCTGTCTATTATGTAACTTAATACATCGATTTGTTAGTAATATTATATCTGTGCACAAATTTATTTACTGTTTACATAAGAAATAAATAAACATGTATTGTATAATAATAAAAAAAAAATATTTTTATATCCTATAAATCAAAGAAAATGTTGTGCAAACATAGTTTTATTGGGGCTAAATTCCCCAATAATGAGCTATGCAAACGAAATAATAATACATCGACCCATATATATATATATATATATTGCGTATACAATATGTATAATAATATAACACAATGTGCATCGTACTGTACGTATGCAACGTATGCACTTGACACGTAAATATATGCAGAGTGATTGTATCTTTTCACGCACGTAACGATGTATTTCCTAGTAGTTAAATAGAGTCAAATCGTGATAAAACATATAAGAGTGACGCGATTGTAACTACTATAAATAAACAGTAAAAAATGTATACGACGGATCATGGATAATACGACGAAACTCGTTTTTGACAGATATTGAATTTGATCTCGTCATTAATGTGAGCATATATATATATATAGAATATAGATGTACTTAATATTGGGTAAGTCGCAAACTTGTCTGAAACGAAATAATAATTTTTCAGTCCCAAATGTGATTCAGTCTAACGTAGTATTCACTGTATGTTAATATTATTCTAATTTATAACAAAACCAGCATGACGCGATAGATTATATTGTATCCTATTGTAAATTTGTACAAGTAAATATTTTTTAAATAATAATTTAACATTTTCCCAATTTGAAAATATGTTTTTCGTTTTTCTGTATGCAATATAAATACAATATTATGTATATAAGCGTCTGTGTAGTGAATAGTGGAAACACGTCGTGAAACATTTTTCGTTATGCAAGACGGGCCTTGAAGCTTGGGTTCTACACCATAGCCAGTCATTCACCACCACCGCCGCTTCAGCCGCTGTAGATGTATAAAAGGGTCAAAAGAAAAAAAAATTCGCATTTTATGTTGTATAAAGCGACGAAGTTTGCGACGTACAAAAGGACCGGCAAAAGGATAAGAAGTCCTCACCGCTGCCGCCGCCGTCGGTTATATATACACAATACGCGATGTACGTGAAAGAGCCATTTGTCATTGTATTGGCGGCGCGGCGAAGTCTTGTCCTGTCCGAAACGGTATCGATCTGTTGAAAGTCGGCACGTCTTTTGTACACGTCCCCGGAAGTATTCCCGCCGGGATTGCGTCCGGGACGTTTGGTCGCAATGCGAAAAAAAAAAAGGTTCCACACAAATCGCAAATATATTATATATAGGATACACATACACCTAATATACACATATATAATATACAATTGCGCGCGCGTATATTTACACCCATGTCCTGCACGTTTAATTGGTCACTCTCCAGAGTCTTCACCGCCTGTCAAAATTCTGATTTATATATCTTTTTCGTGTTAAACGCAATCGAGAGGGTTTCAACCGTAGTATACACAATACAAAAACCCGTATTATGAGTACATATTATTATATGTACTCATCATATATATTTTTATTGTAGTTTGCCGAAGCCCTTAATCCTTGTACTATGCGTAGGTATAAATAAATACATATATGTATATAAAATGCTTATTATATACATATACATACAATTTATTATTATGAACGTTTGTAGATTTCAATGCGCGTTCAATTCGTATGTGCAAAGTACAAATAAAACATATATAGGTATTCCGAGTACAATTGCTCATATAAAATGTATAAATATGTTTATGTAGATATATTGCATAATACCTATAATATTATAATCCCAGATTTATGGATCTATAATAGGATATTCGATTATATATTTAATATATATGTATGTAATATGTATGGTTATCATATAATAGATAGTTCAGAATCTTCAGATGTATAGTTTTATTAGTTATAATTTCCAGTATCGATACGAGTAAATTCATACGTTTGTTATTAGTTATTACCGATCACCTATTATTTACTGCTATGTACATTGGGCTCACCTCGTTTAAATAAATAAATAAAATAAATTATGTATGAGTTTAATGTAAACAATAAATAACAATCTCAATAATTTTACAAGCCTTCCACTAAGTTGTGCAAGATAATTCAATAATTGATTTAAAATTATTAAATATACCTACAGCCATATAGTCTCATAGGTAATACAGCTAATATGTATGTAGGCACCCACTAAATAAAATATATACAGTTTTAATAGTATATATTAAGTATGAATATGTTTGTTAAAGATTAAGTTATTACTTGATTTATTTATTTTCTATTTTTCCACTAATATTTTTATTTGATATCAAATGACTTAATTTAGATAATCATACTAAAAAAATATCATTACCATTATTTGTATTTGATTTACCTATAATATAATATAATATAATATGTATTTAGTTAAATGTGTTATAAATTTATAGTTTATAATACTTTTTAAATAATTCCGGGCACCAGCTAGTAAAAACATTTTAGTTTAGATATAATTTGTTATTAAACTTACATTTTACTATTGTCTTTATTATTATTTTTATTTTATGTAAAGTGTAGTTAAAGATTTTCAACATTAGGTATTTCCCATATTATAAGTTTAATTGCCAGTGAATTTTTAATTGTATATATTTTATTATATATTATTGATTGTAATTGAAAATTATAAATTAATATGATTATACATTTGAAAATTTTTAGGGTAGGTATTATATTGTGTAATACATTTCAAACCTATTTCAAGTATATATAAAATATATTATATATATTTGTGATATATACATAGTGGCCATTGGAACGCTGCAAGTATTTAATTTTATAATTTAATTCTGTAAAATTAAATTTTTGGAGGTTATATTTATGAACTATTGTATGTATTATTATTTCAGTGGGAAAATTTATTTTTCGTTTACGTTATAGGTGCCAATTGGAAACAACCGACCGACACAAGAGTGAAGCACCCGAGCACCTGCGCCGAATACAAAAGACTTCATATTGTTATTTCGCCATTTTGTTGCGTACCGCCCAAGCCTGTTATTATTTTCCCTGTACTCAGGATGAAAAATGGGATATCGATTTAAACAATAAAGCATATACTGAAGAATACATAGCGACGAATGGAAAAAAGCATAGTTAAAATACGATTTGTTATATTACCATCTGAATCGTATTTACGGTTAATATTTCTAATTTTAATACATCGCCACGGGCGGTAAGCCGACTCAAACGATCCAATCTACATTTTTTATACACGATAATGTTAGGGTGAAAATCTCCCCTATTACTCGTGTTGGATGTATACTGATTGTATGTACGTTTAATAAAAATAAAAAAATTAAATTAAATCTATATGTCGAATTTGATCATTTATTTCGATAGATATACCTACACGAATATTTATTATTATGTATTGTTTATACCAAAATAGAAAATAATAAACAACGACCCATTAATCAAATTGTGTAGTACTTTATAATTATTATGGAGTTCAAACTAATTATTTAGCAGCTAGAGAGTATCTGAGTATGTATTGCAATAATAAATCACTTCAAAGTGGGTTTTTTATAATTACGATTAATTTACACTTACAAACCAAGCTTTATAAACTATAATAGTAATAATATATTATTTCCCCAGGTTTTTTTAGTTTTAAATTTAACATATTCTATATTTACGATTTATACTATTGTGATTGTAAAATATTAAAAACTAAGTCTTATAGAAGCTTTAAATAAATAATAAAATAATAATGTACGAAATAAAGAATTACTTACACAAAGAAAATATCCTTGCAGTATATTTTATTTTTATACTAAAAACCTTAATCGTCTTTCAATAAATGTAAATATAATAAGCTTTTATTGAAAATTATGATATTCTTTTCAGGTTTTCTATTATAAGTGAATTATATTACCTAGTGATTAGATCTTGTAAAGTTGTACATATATTGTTTTAGCTTTTAGGTGTTTTTGCACAGATTATATTATATTCTTGGAGCTATACTGCTATACATATTTGTATCATATATGTTGTTATATCGAAATGTTTTACAATTATACTCATTGTAAAATTATCATTATTATACTTATTGGACTTAATATAAATTTATAAAACATGTTACTCATTAGTCATTATCATTCATAATATTAGGGTTTATATACTATAGTATTTATAATCAATGATATTACTTATGTAAAATAGAAATTGAAGTTTTTTATATGCCTATCTGAAACAATTTTCTAAGAGCTTTTAAAAAATACCACGTTTTTGAGGGACTTGCAGGCGCCTACAATCTACATTAGTTATCAATGCCACTCGTTTTATTGCAATCTAGGTGAACCATTAAGTAATTGAAATCTCGTAAGATTTATATTCTACATCCTTATAACGTTATAACTTTTAACAGTACACTGTTTATTCTTTTAAGTATAGAAAAATTATAAAAAGTAAACTTTGTTATGTTTTATGTATTTTTCAGTTTTTTTTTATGGTATACTCAAATAGTTTGCAATGAGTTATTACTAAATATTACAGCAATACGTTCTGTGAGAAAAAATATTATTCGATATTTATCTATGTTTATAAGAATTCCCGAATCCGTGATACAAATTTATTGTACATTGATCAACAAACATATGAAAGCAAGCTTACCAGTGTCCAGTATAGTGTACAAACCCTAAATTATAAAAGAAATACTTGTACTCCTATAATGGACGCACGTTATAAATCGATCATGAAATACATACTCTAAATACACAGGTAAACGACACTGCAAAGTGTATTGAGCTCATAATTGTATAGATGACTAAGCGTTATGAGAGGCGCCGTTTTTTTCACTTCCGTCCAGTGCATCCTATTTCTTATACCATATTAAGGTATATCATATACCTAAATAAATACAATATATCTACACATGTATACTATAATAATTCGATAGCATTATTAATAATAAAACTATTACACATGGGTTAATTGTAAAGCTGTAGATATAAATGATATAATTATTTATATTTATTGTTTATCAACATATAGTTCTATTTATTCTTAAAAATGATTTAATCTAATACATAAATAGAACAACTAATTTACTTACTGATAATCTTACTAGTATGTAAATTTAAGACTTTTTTAGTATATATAATTATTTAAAATAATAAAAAGTAAGAACTAACAACGATTTTAACAAAAATATTTACTTAAGACATAATTTTTCATAAATGTTATGACTTATAACCTATTAATTGAAGAACTAATTACGTTGATATATTATATTAGGAATAGTGTTTCCGTAATATTGTAATTTTAATGATTATTATTCATTACTTATTTAGATCAGCAATTTCTTAAGATAAGTACACATGTTTAATAATTTTGTATTAGAAGTGCCTTGAACCATTTTCCTAAAGTGCTCCCCACTTTGTTTATATTTTTTAACATCAACTTGACCTTGGATTTTGAAAACATTTAAAAATGTTTTCAAATGATACCCAATTGTAATTTTTTTAATATAATTATCAAATAAAATTTCAAATTTCAAGTATTTATCTTAAAATTCATCACTAACCTAACTTAATAGAATAATCTATCTTTACTTAAAATTATTAAATATTTTTAAACATTAAAAATGATCCAGCGGAACTCAAGTGAAGTATAGCAAAGGTATATTCACACGTTTTATAAGTTGAAAACATAAACATAATATGGTACTCCAGGTGGGTAATTTGGTCTAGTCCTTGATCAGATTGAAAAATTCATATTATATAATAATATAGTTACTATTATAATTAGTTCCTTGAAAAAATATGTGTTATTACACTATTAAGGAGTTTTATAGAAAATGAACATAATAAAGGATTTCCAATGGCATAACCTATAAAATGTTATGGTTGCAACCAAAAAATAAAAATAAATTAATATCTAAACGTTTCTGTACCGTCCTCCTCCTCAATCATTCCTCATGGAAAGAGTACAGTGTAAATTGTGTATAATGACCATGTCCTGTTGTCGTTTGAACAAGTAATAATTGGTCACTACCGTGTACGTGTGCGGACGTGACACTGAAATAATTTTAAAGTTACACGTAGGTATTGGGAATAAGTTAAATATGTACAGCCCATATGACAATAACTTTTGGAAAATATTTGTATGCAAGATCATCAAATATACGCTATTGACGGAGAAGACCATCTGAAATCTCCGATTCTGCTAATTGTGTAGTATCATCGACTATAAAGGTACATAACACTATACACTGGCCAGTACGCACCTACAGAACAGCAACAGAAGTTATATGAACCGGTTTTTGATCCTTATACGATTTACGTTTTATAAGTTAGGATATAAATATATAATATTACATTTCTTCCGCGTTACTGTCCGCTTTCTCCGCGGCGGCGATTGCGAAACAAAATCGTGGTGCTGAAGCCATAGCTCGAGCGCGCGTGGATAATGTATACGAATACTTTGTACCTATATATGTATATTATTATACTACGTACAAGTGTGTACGATCACGCGATTGCAGTGCGTATATATACATTAAATCTTATACATAATATTAACGAATAAATCGGGTCCGGCACGGGCGTTTGTCTCGCATTTGTATAATACACGGCGGTGTGTCTTTTAGCGCGCGCTCGATAATATTTTCCCCGTTGCCGACGACGTGCGCGTTTGTTTAACTGCCACCGCCGCAGTCGCAGTTGATTCGTTTACGGCGCGCACCGCCCGACGCATTCAGCGAGTTGTACACAACAGGCGACCACGGCACAACGTCAATGCACACACACACACACACACACAGATATATTATAATACACAATACCATATGTATAATGATGATGAATACATGTGTGTCTGTGTGTGTGTGTGTGTGTGTGTGTGTGTGTGTGTGTGTGTGTGTGTGTGTGTGTGTGTGTGTGTGTGTGTGTGGAATAATAATAAAACTCGCGCGACACGCGGATCGCGTCGGAAGCGGGTTCGCGCGCACCCGCAAAGAAGCGCACACGAAGTACCTATAGAAGAAAAAAAGAGAAACGGATTGTTGCGCTGGGGTCATAATAATAATAACTGTATACATAAATGTATATTATAATAACGTATAATGAAAGGCGGAAAAAAAACTATAAACACACACGCTCGGGTTATATTATTATATACATTATATTTGTACGTATATTATATATTTATATATATAAATATTATGCTGTATGTAATATATGTATACCTATATTATATAGGTATCCCAAACAAAAAAAACTCATACGAATGGGTGAGTAAGAGAAAGATAGAGAGATAGAGAGAGAGAGAGAGAGAGAGAGAGAAAGAGAGAGAGAGAGAAAGAGTGAGACGCGAGATAAATGTAAAACGAAAACGGGCGAAAAGCGTGCGCGTGAGCTTTGAATATATTATTATTATTATTATTATTAAACACACGCGCGTAGGTCCTACCTACACGTATATATATATTATACAGGATATTATTGTATACGATAACGTTCTTGGTTATTATTATTATTATTATGTGTCCGACTTATTATATTATTCGAGTATATTATTATATGGTCGGACCGCGGCGCGCGGCTGCTGCAGTGGACCACCCAAAGCGCGCGCGCCCGAGCGGGGGCCTCCGCGGCATTGCTTGCACACATTACGACGACGTATATAATATAATATATACGTATTTATATATATATATATATATATATATATATATAAACGTGTGCTCGAATATAAAAATAATAATAATAATAAAAATATACTATCGTGTGTTTCATATCATATTATATACATGTACGCAGCTCGCATAGGAGGTATACGCACGCAGAGGCCACTGCTATATGTTATTATATATATATATATATATGTATGGTGTATACTACACGCCATCGGTGCTCTGCACAGCGGCGACCACTCCTGCGGCGGCAGGCGACGGCCATACGGCACGCGGAGGACGCCGACGGCGTTTTATTCTTCTGCCGGTTCGTGTTCGTAATAGTGTACGCGTCCGCGCTCATTCGTCATCGTTGGTTCGGCGTTTAAGGAGTTTCCCGAATGGGCGAGAGGGAGAAAACTATGTAAGCGTAAGAAAACTGTGCGTGAATAGTTTTAAAAAATAACTGTAATGACCGTAAAACTGTAATTATGCGTGCATTCTTAACGCAATTCGCTTAATCACAATAAATAATCAATACCTCGCGGATTTGAACCTCGAACTCGGAACGCTAGAAGATACCGTGCAGGATTTTTCTACACATTCCGTACAACTATATATTATACAGGACTATTGGCCGCCTAAAATTCGAAACCCAGCGCATGCTCAAGGATAAATAGATAAATAAGAATAGTACTGAATTTGAATAGTGTATTTATTTAGTTATATATGGGGTGTTGTATGTAAAAATACATTCCTTAATAGTGTTGAGTTCGCACGGTAAATAATTTTCACAGACTGATCGGAAATTATTTGACATGATACGGAAACCAATTAAGACGGTCCATATGTGTGTATTTACATATACATAATAAATGAAGGATACGTGCCAAGGCGGAAGTCAGTATAGATATAATATATACTTGTATAAGAAAAATATAATTGTAATAACTGGCGTTACGCATGTTACTGTAACGTCTGTAACAATGTACAGTGCAAAGATTTTCATTTTTCAACTTCATAGTCTTTTATGTCTATTATGAACTTAATTGATCACATATTATAAAGTTCTACTCTACCGTTTGTCGATTGGTAATCAGAATCAATTCAAAATTAAAAAGAGCATGTAATTATTTTACCTTGTATGGTAAGCGTATTAGCTTATTATGTCAAGAACAATTTTAAGTTTTTATTCAACCCAATGTGTAGTAGATGAGCGTTCAATTATGTATCATGAATTTTATCTACCACAGAAGTCTGTTATATTGACGAGTACCTAATGGTATTAGCATTTTATCATAATATTATTTTAACTAAATCGTCAATACCAGCGTAATTGTTACTGTGCTATAATACTATGGAATCATTTATGAATTATGTAAACCATTTTTCTATCTTGTTCCTGAAGGGTCATAGGAGTATATGTTATATATAGGAGTCATATATATAACTAAGCTATAGCCATATAGATGTATTAAAACATTATTTGGGAACTAAATAAGTTAAATCAAACAATACAGTCTTAGACTAACTATTAGAGAAATAGGCTGATATAGGGGTACTAATGGTTCTATCGGTTGTATATCCAATCATCATTAATTTGATGCAAATACGCTATAAACAGACTAAAGTGCATACATAATGTGGCATAAGTTAAAGCGTATGTTTAAAGCTTTAAACTAATCAGAATTACTATACTTATACTTATTAGAATATTATATAACGTCTACACGCTATTGTGCAGTATATGTTATTTGCTACAAACAATTGTATAAAATACATATTGATTATTTACTATATTTTATTATTTATATTTGGTGGAGCCTGACGCAAAAAATATTTCAACCATACTAGAAAATGAACGATAGGAATAGCTTCCAACCTAATACACTTACAGTACCTATTGGCAACTTGTTTATAATAGTCGACAAATGCAAATAATTTTTCCCTAAATGTGACAATTTCTCTTCAATGGTAATTGTTTGTTTAGAAAACGAATCACTCGCTTGCTGAATGAAATTCGAATTTACAATAATACTCGTACAATATATTAAGCTGGTATAGACTATACTATTATAGTATATAATTACCGAGCGTCTTTAAAATGGTATAAAAGGTGATAACAAATTGGTACCTAACTATAATATAATGACATGCCTAATATAGGGCATATATTTATGTTAGATATATGTTTTTGCTAAGCTGTAGGTACAAATAATCACGTGATGTTCGTTTATAGGCAATATATTATAGTTGAGAGAAATAATTTTTATGCACGTACCTATTTGTATTGCGTCAAAAAATAAGGTTGATTCAACACTCACATAGTTACGTGGGTAGATTGTTGGGTAGATGTACAAACACAAGTAGGTAGACAAAGTGTACATTGTATGTGTATTTAAATTGAAGAGTGCTCCAGACTCCGCTCGCGATAATTAATTAAAACCCGATTGAAATAATAACCAGTTTATATTACGCTCATTATGGTTTTACAATGGAAAACATTGTTCGCCGTAACCTCGTATAATGTTTATGTGTAGTGGGCACCTGCACCTACATACAAGTATAATCGATGTTTCAAAAAATTAATTAAATGCACACACATGCGTTAAATTGCAATAGTTATGCATTTGGTATTATGGAATTCGTCATTATTATATACGTTACATTTACAGGGTATCCCGCATGGAGCTTATATATCTTATAAATCTATTTTATATCACGTAATGCACGTTTATGTGAACGCTTTTAAATTTACCGAATTTATTATGATTTATTGCGTTTATAAAAGATGCTACGTATCATTAAAATTATCCCGCTTCAAATTCTATTGATGTTTAAAAAGTCGCTATGGAAAATAATGTTGGTATTTTAAATTAATCAAACGATTAATTTATATTGCAAAATATTGCAATTATTAACAATTCAATTTATTTGTTTAACTAAACTAAACTACATTATTATGAAAAAAATAGACTTGAATATAGTAAATATAATACTAATAGTATTTGTATTTATTTTTCATTATGCTCACTTATTTTTTTAGGTTGCTAATCCGTTACGGTTATTGTTATTTGCTACACTAATATATATATATATATATTTTAAAATAATTTAATTGTTATTCGTTTTTTATTTTTTTACATCCGAAAATGAAGTATAAATGTATCATTCCACGAAAGCATTTTGCCTATTAATTACTTAAAAGTTATAATTTATAAACTATCATTTTTTTATCAATGCACAATGCAGCTACACGTTGAAAAACTATGAAAGGAATATATAAATATAAATCGTTTAAAACGTTAGTTAAAATAGTTTTATGTATATTGTATAATGTATATTATATTATTATATTATTCGATACTTTATTTATACTATATATATATATATATATATTTGTGGCCAATTGTGTTTGTATTTATGAAGAATATGCACAGATTAATTACGCATTTTAAAGAGTCTTATATTTATATTATGATCGACATTAATTGTTTAATTTGTGTGGTCGCGTTTAATTAGGGAGAAAAAACTCGAATTGTTTCGCAACTATTTATCGATTCTTAACTTCGAGGGGGTGACGTGACAATACTTTAAGTGTGCGTTACGTAAATACGCCATACTCTGCAGGTACTTATATATATATAACTTGTTTACGTTGAATTTTGTGTACACATGATTTTTATTCTAATACTTAAAATTCTGCAGTAAGTACTATTAGTAGACTTTAATAGAAAAACGAATTGTTCTACATCACAGATTTACTCAATAATTGCATGAAAATAAAAGTTGCTTATGTGGCTCTTCACAATTTGATTCGTAAATTCGTAACTATCTTATACCTTTTGTAAATGTACATATATATTTTGATCAAGATAATATCAAAACTCGATGTTTATAAAACAATCCAATATTCTTCTTAAAGAAAGAGTTGTAATGTCCAAAAGTTTAAAAACGTTTATTTGGGGAATTGATGAAATATGATATTCCCACATTAAAAATGAGTCAGGTTGCAGATAATGCAAGTCAATGACGATTACTGATTCGATAGTGGACACTCATCTCATATTCTCACTTCGTTCACTTAAACGAGAAACCATTTAAGACAAATTTGAAACATTTATTTGCGTTAATCGTATTCGAAAATGATTTTAATGTTTTACTGTAAGTATTAATGTTGTTATGACAAACCATTTTTAAACTTTAAATTTACAAAAAAATAAAACTATTATACCTTCAGGATAAGTTGGTTGGGAGGAACTTTTAAGTTTGTAATTGGTTTTTAAGGTTTTATTAAAAAATTAGCTTTATAATGAAGATATTGCATGTATGAATTTTGATGTCTAAACCATATAAATATGAAAATGTTTGAAATATTCATTACATCTCTAAAATACTTTGTTAGATAATTCATTATTTTAAATATCTATATAATAATTAAAAAATTATGATACCATGAAAAACATTTTCTTTCCAATATGAAATCGAACTTGAGTTACTCGTACCTCTTAGATTATTAGTTTTCAGTAATTTTCACAATTTTCTGAAAAACTAATAAGAAATTACAAAAATGATCTTTATATAATGTACCATCTGTGACCAATTTCCAATAAAGAAAAGGTTCTCACTTCTTGGAACTCTTGAAACTTATTGAACTCTGTTAAAAACTATTAGATGTATATTTTCGCTCATTTCATAATAATATTATATAAACTTTATTACTTTTTATCACGTCATAATCACATATATGTAGAATTAAAATTTTCCGAGATCTATAAATAATTGGTATTTGGAATTTTGAAATACGATTATTTAATAATATTTATTTATATTATGCATCTATGTATCTGAAAATGAACTGCAAAAAACAATTATATGACTATAATATTGTGCATTGTACAGTGCACATACTACACGGTGTGGGCACGGAATAATCAACGTTTAGTGAATGTTAATATAAAATTTAATTTTCCGTTAATATTAAAATTACGATATTAAAATAATACTTATATTATATTAATTTAAAATTATTAAAAAGGAGAACAAAATTAACCTCGTTTTGTGCGTGTATAAGGTATTAAGGTTTTGAAATACGTCATAAATTATACTTGCAAGGTGACATGTGATGATATAAATGCTTATATTGTTAACTATTTTTTTTTCATTATAGACAAATTAATTCAGTCCGGCATGTCTACCGACTATAATGTCAGTCGTGATGCGACTGTGTGAGACTTATACATTAATTTCTGTGTATATTTCATTATTTTCAATAACCGTTTCACAGGCACGATGCCACACAACACGCAATGTATGTTTTTGATTATTTTAAATATATATGTGTCAACCAAACATAACTGTCGTGAGTGTGCCACCGCAAACCGTCCTGCAACAAATCGGTTACCCGGAACAGGAAATCAGCGGTCAAGAACGTGACAGGTAAGATGCACCTATTATATTATAGTATACCATCTTAAATCTTCAACATTACTATTGTTACCACGGTAAATTGATTGAAATCGATTTCAAGCCCTGCAGTATAATATGTTTATTAGTATATCACATACGTACATGTAATATTATGTAGATATAGAAATAGACGAAATAGTTGTAGGTTTCGCGTTTATACCTATAATGAGAATTATAATAAAAAAAATATGTCACACATTTTTAAGTATAATTATGTGAATTAATATATTAAATATATTACCGGCAAAGTGTTGAATCCGGTATTATATAGAAATCCTAGGTATTCTATAGAATGTCAAAAATGAGAAGTAAAAGTATAAAAGACATACAATAACTAGGTATTCTATAGATTACCAAACCTCAAACAGGAAAAGTATACAATCAATATAAAACTTCACCTAACCTTTGAAATTAATAATTAATGCTTAGGTTGACGACTATCTTATCGCATATATAGGTACAACATGACGTGTGCGATGCATTATCGTCATTATTAAATTAGAGTTCCAGTTCCCGATGTGGACAAAGGTTGCGGAGATGCTCGAAATATTTTAACTGTTGTCATAGAGATAAACATAAAATAATACATATTATAATATAGTAATTCAATCGTTTGTATTTTATTATTTTAAGATCATAAAAATAATTTTGCAGGTAACAGTTGAGGGGTATTATAGATTAGGAACTAAGGAAAGGATTTTAAAATCTTTATATTCAAGGTCTCAATTCTCAATATGCTAAAAAAATTTAATAACAATTGACCAAGTATCAAGAGAAAATACATTTGCTTTACGCACAATTGCAACTCAACAATCTACAGGAACTGGACAAGGTTTTATAAAATGCACATGCAAGACAAAGTGTCAATCCAAAAAATGTTTGTGCGTAAAGAATAATATTTTATGCAGTTCGAAATGCCATTCATCATCTGTATGCTGTAATAAATGAATAATAACTAATAAATAATAATAAACATATTTTGATTTAATACATTACCTAACCGATCATTTCACAACTTGCGTTTCTATACCTATAAACAACGTTTTGACGTACAAAAGTAAATTGGTTTCTTTCATTGATCATGAAAAAATGAAAAAAAATTTATTTGAGGAGAAATGGACAGAAGTGTACAACAGAGACAATGCAAATGATTGTTTCTCTGAGTTTCAGAAAATAGTTTCTATATATAT
>JAIPRK010001822.1:0-41003 GCA_025469195.1 Chaitophorus viminalis
AACTCAAAAACTACTCGTTCGAATTTTGATTTTGGTACATCAAAATTCACAGAAAAATTATTCCAATGGTATACCGCAATGAAAAAAGGGTATTCCCATTTGAAAAACAAAAGTTTGTATCGCCACAAATCATACTAAGGGGGGTATAGAAAAAAAATAATGGATAATTAGTGTATATTAGTTAATAATTAATAATTATTACCATTTTATCACAAGATATCTTTTTCTCCATCGTGAACGAACTAGTTTTCATACCATTCTATTGGCCCATGCATACTATCGAGATATTTTTTTATTGGCCGTTAATGGTGAAAATAATATTTTTAGTTCTCTTTTCGAGATTTAATTTTTCAAGTCATTTTATAATATTAAAATACACCTTTCAAATGCAATACGTTACTATAATATAACAGCTTTACTTTTATAAACTTATTACATAAAAACATATTATTATTGTATTCGTCATGTCACTGAATTATTATCATATAATTATACATTTTGTATTAGATGCGATCAAGCGTATGCCTATTATACATATGTACTTATAGTATTCAAGTGTACAAAGCGGAACACTGTTCTTCTATCTACGGATTAACGCCTACTTACGGATCTTCATAATTAGTCGAGAACTAAAACTGGTCTAGCTCCATGTACAATATATTTTTTTGCGTTTTCGTTTATGATCAAATCGTAATTTATTTTATCCCAACGTTCCACCACAATAATGTCAAATGAGTACTAATAATGATTCTCAAATGTTGCTTCACTAGAAAACTGCAAGAATAATCGTACAAAAAATAAATCAAATCCACATGGCTTAATTTAATTTTGTTTTATTATATTTTCAATAAGATATGTTTTATTTTCACGTATAATCATTCGCATACGATTGACTATTTTAATTCAAAATAAACATTGCTCTAGTAAATTTTTATTATTTTGTGATTAAATCAAAACGAAAAACCTTTGCATGAATCTACTTATTTTATTATTTTGCTTGGTCTACTCTAACTAATATCTACTATAAAAATCAGATATTTAATTAGTACATATTAGATTAGTAAAATGTACTGGTAAAATGTTTAAATAATTTTCATATTTTTTTTTTTATGTTTTTTGTAAATGAGTCGAAAACTCAATTGAAATCATAAACTCCGAGTAGTACCTAACTTTTTTAAACAGTTTTTGTATCATAACAAATTTAAATTTAACTTATATAAAATTGAAAAAAAAAATTTGCAACACTATAGTATAATTAAAGTTCCATAAATTGTATATTTACAAATAAGTTGTGATCACTGATCAATTTAGTGTTTTACCTAGACTATGTCTTAATCTAGATTATTTGAATATTTAATCTCATTTATATGAGACTTGGAAATAAATTATCTGGGTCATAAAATTGGATATAATAATAATTATGCCATCTGATCAAAATATCTATAACATTACCAGTTCCGAAGGAAGAGGGAAATGTTCAAATGTATATTAGTTTCATAGTTATTTTTTTTCTAAAAAATATGTATATATCGAACATCTGCATAAACCATTCTAGTCTAGTATCGACCATAGTTTACAATTTTTAACTGTTGTATTGTTTTAAAATATTTTTAGCTTTAAGACGGTTAAAGTTAAAAATATCATTCATCTTATATCCTGCAGACAAAAAACGTAGCGGATTATTTACCGCTGATTATTTTTCTTTATCGTTATCCTATAATGCATAATATATAATCGCACAACTCTAAGAGGCTCGGTAGTTCCCAATTCTCAACAACCCGAATTAAATTGTAGGTTTCTGATTAACCTCTTACCTCACCTTCAATAGGAACATGTATCGAGTTCTTAGTAAAAAATGTTATTAAAGACTATCCCACCACTCAATCCTTAATAATCTAATCCAAGTCAATACAAATTCCTGACAACCCCTCTTGATACGTTGATATTGATTATAGATATTTACTATGTTAGAGAAATAAAAAATAAACTTATAGTAAAGTTAGATACCTTACCTTCTCACCGTTATTCAACCATTTTAGGAGTAAATACTAGTTCAATACATCATTTACATTTTACTTATTGTACCGGCCAATATAAGAACAGAATAGTACAACTGTACAGAACAGAATAGTTCTGTGCAAACTGAACACTATTTTTCAATAATAATAAAAAAAAAAGGTATCTGTTCCGAACGTATTAAAAATCTTATTAAAACCTTGACCATTTGAAGTTTTTCAACTCATTTTTATATTTTACTTTTAGATACAAATACCATCTCCTCTCACCAACTATTTGGATTCTAGTTACAGCGATTCGATTTCAGTGTATGAACACGGGGGTGTAAACGAAGTCTCTATTATAATGGCTCGCAGTCAAACACACACATTCTTGTCATTTACGTATATTTGTATATATTCGTACATTCATATGTAAGTATATTATGTGGTTTACGACGAGTGAAATGTTCAAACGTAATATTCGCGAAACGCAAAAAAAGGTACGCGCTGTGGGTATAGCTATTATACATGAAATATATTAATTTCATGTGTATTAAAATACAAGTAACAACGAGTACATATTATATAATCTATATTCTACTTTATTGGCTGCAAATAGCGATTTGGGTATTTCGTTTTTTAGCACATATACACAATGCTCACCGTCGGTCGTCGATCGACATATTATTATTATTCGTGAGTTTGAAATTACGCTGGCAAGTATCTCTATACAACATATGCCTGTATAACAGCGGTATTATATTATATTATACGGTTATCCCGAGCGCAAGAGTTTCGTAAGGATATTAATGTTAGT
Source organism: Chaitophorus viminalis (assembly GCA_025469195.1). Lineage (NCBI taxonomy): Eukaryota > Metazoa > Arthropoda > Insecta > Hemiptera > Aphididae > Chaitophorus > Chaitophorus viminalis. The sequence continues at coordinate 2,815 of JAIPRK010001822.1, forward strand.
AATTACACGTGGAAAGAAAGCGTAATATTATATATATATAAGTTATAGTATGTATCTACGCCGTGAGGAAATGCGATACACAGTCACAATATAACGCTTCCATATTCAACCACACACACGCACGCACACATACACACACACGCAAATAACTACGTATACATATACATACATACACACACACACACACACACACACACACACACACACACTCACACAGTCTAGTGTATTTTATTATTTTTTTTTCACTTTTCCGTTTCTAATGATTGGCGGCGTGATGTATGGTACGTATACTATATACGATTCCGCGTGAATTAAGAATCGGAAACATAATAATAATAGTAATAATATATAACAGCCATCCTGCAACTGCCCTGCGCGCTAATGGACGGAGGAGAGACGTCGTACCTCATCACGATGTGCGTACGTGTATGTATACGTGTGTGTGTGTGTGTGTGTGTGTGTGTGTGTGTGTGCATGCGTTGTGGCGATTCAGTGGCGGTCGACAAACCTGTAATGAATATCACGAAATGGATTGGGTTCGAATTAAATGCGCGTCTAGTTCCCACACAGCGTGCGCACTAGCTGCGCATATCACGTATACTTATTATATATATGGATTGTGCGCCGGTGTAGGTACGTGAAGCGGGTAGGAACCTTAAAAACGGCCAGTCATCGTGTGCAATGTGCATCGCGGTTCACCTATTATACATACCTAGGTAGGTACCTACGCTGCAGGTGTTGTCCGGCGGTCGATATCTCTTCGTGCGATATTTATTATACGAAATGCATGGTATATCTAACGCGTATACGTACAAGTGCATATGTACTATCGTAAATAAAATGTGCATAATATGTATGTACCGCCACCGCTGCCGCTGATTTATGATCCGGTGGATGTTGTGTGTATACATGATATAAATGACAAAGGGAAAATAACGATCGTCGTTGTCGGCCGAAAATACTTTGAGAAAGAAAAAAAAAACAATTCACGACTTATCTTCGGGATTGCATGTCAATCCGGTTCGTACCGCTATCACACGACAATGACTATATATTTATAATATTATAACGTCATAAATAAAATATATACCTACGCCAATGATGCGATGCAGAAAACAACAACATAATAATCACCGGTTATTTCGTTTGTATGGGTTATACGATTTTTTATCCAATCTATGACGAGCTATACGCAGTGGGTTTGAACTTGGCAGTTTTTGTACCACACATTGAATTTTAAGCAATTGTTTGTATACGACATGTGACCTGCAATTTATTACAAATTATCAGTCTATGCCTTCTGAATATCGATTTAAGTGTATCATAGAAATTAAGATTTTATTGCATACTTTAAACTTTCCTCGTATACTTACTATACATACAAACTATTACACTACACAAAGTGTGTTTATTAGGTACATATAATTTAAGATCCTGGAATACATTTGTGTAAAAAAAATAGAAAAATAGACTCATGATGATGCGCAGAGACTGCAGAGTGCCAAAAGCTCAGACCGACATGAAATATATTACCGAATCGAATATGTAATAGATATTCATAAATATTATAGAAGTATATTATCCTTCTCAAAGAACACACATGGTATTGCGGGTAAGCGTGTACAGGATTTCTAATCAAGGGATGAATCACAAACGTCATAAGACACTGCAATTAAAACGAGATCGCAAGGTGGGCCTTATGTACGAGTACGACTGTCGACCTTATTCTGTTTGTTTAATTATTCTCAAAATATTTTATGATGTTTATGGTAACGAAATAAGACATACGACATATTATGGTTCTGCGGGTCTTACATCATTAATATTTATTACTTTTCATATTTCGTATTTTAAATTGACTTTTCAGCATAATCATATTATTGCGACTGCAGTTATATAACGTACTCATTTTTACCGCCAAACAGAGAACTATAGACTTAAATTTATAACTACACATTTAATTTCAGTCAGATTCAAACCTGAAACTAACTTAATGAGTTGCTTTTTTTCAGTACATAACGATGGGAAACTTTAGTTCCGCAAATATTCGTATAGTATATTATATTGTTAGGATTTAGAGGCTCTTATTCGAGGAACGAAAAATCGAAGAAAATTTAAAAGTTGTAGTCGGCTCGCGATAAAGCTTATACATTTACAATCGCCTTACAAACCAGACGAATTTGAACTGTATTACTTAGGCCTAGGTGGGGGTGTGCTGATGGGAACTTTTTCATTGAACGTGCCGAAGTAATATCTATATATATAAACTCAATGCTCAATGCCCACCCGTAATATATTGTCAACTGCATTTGTAATATTATAATATTGTATACATGCATCATACAATATCATATAATATCAAAATTCAAAAGAGATCTTGTAGTATGCAATACCTATTGCGAGTTTTCTGAATCAAGTGCCATTTCGATTGAATTCGACATGAGATCATAGTCCATCTGAACGCCCTGTTGTATGTATTACAGTTATTATACAACATTGTACACATGATATGACGTGTATTCATTTTGTTTGTGGTTTATCGGGTGAGATCGTGCGAAATTAAAACTACATTCAATCTTAACCACGTTTTCGTGCTATACACTATAATAATAATATAATATTAATATTCTCTATGCAGTATATATATTTATAATATTTATATACAATGCAATATTATAATATAATATAACCGAGGGGTGTACATCTAATCCTCGACCCATTTAACTTTTCTCGGTCTCTGACGTACCATAAGCAATAAGTGTATGTGGGTGAAAACTTTTTAATTAAAAAATATTTAATTGTGAAATTAACGGTTATTGAAAATTGAGAATATAGACAATAATACCTGTTCATAACAATAAAATAAATCACATTTTTGTTGTGTAAAAGAAAAAAATCAATGGTAAGTATTGCACTTGAGTTTAATGGAAAATGTAAGTGCTTCATTTTAATATAAATTACTCTCAGCTAAATACAACTCATTATAATATGTTTATTTTTATGTGATTGCACTATACGGCGGGTTAGGTATATGGTAATGTATAACCAAACATAGTATGAACTGTATGATGATTCCTCTCAAAGTTATCATCATCACTCATTAGGTACATCCGGTTTAAGAATTTCCATGATTTGCATAATGGTAAGAATGGTGCAGAGAAATAACATTATCCTCTTGAACTGGATACCAAAGTCCGTGTCACGAAATAAAAAAAAAATAATACCTATACGTACATACATGCGTTTTTAGGTTCACAATTCTTACGATAAAAAACAAAACAAGTTATACATGTACAAAATATCTGAACAGACTATAAAATTTAAAATGTATTAATTTTAATGTAATAACATGAATATGTATAGTGTCACAAAAGTAAAATATTATTATATGCACACACACTGCAGTTTAAATACATAGTAAATAATAAGTCTATAATAGAGACAAGCGACTCAACATATTCAGTGTTATGCGTATATTATTCGGTTTATAATGAATAATTGTACACTTATTATTACAAGACATTTCCAATATTTACTAGATAATAGCCATCAACCGTCCTTAATCAACATTAAAATAAACAGTTTTATCAAATTTTTGGATGTTACCCCATTTGGTAAACGTATAACGTTGTATTCTAATGACCCTATGTAAAATAAATAACAAATCCCTCCGAAAAATACGTTTGTAACATTCTTTCTCGTGGAAACAAAGTAGGTAAACACGGCCAAGGATTGAAAACCGTTGAAAATATATTCAAGATGGATTTGGTTGTACTATAATTTTCGTACGATGTCGATTTATCATCCGTGACACAACGTGGCAATGTTTCGAATCGACGCCCAAGTTTTTATCTCTGGCTGTAGCAAACTAATGAAATTTCATATTATATTATATACGCCGAAAACATTTTTATGCAAATTGCGAGTTCATCACGTAACATGACCAAGACGCTTGAGTACACTAATGAAAATGTACACGGAAGATTTGACATCGCTTTTACGTAGGTATAGATGCGTAAGTTCGACGTCCACGGTCCAATATTTCAAACCGGAAATCTTGTTGGCAGTCGGTCGATGTCACTTATCGTTAAGACATAATAGTATAAAAAAGAAGCGAAAAACCAACTCTAAAGTTTATACATGTATATATATATATATATATATATATTTATATTGATATATGAACGCGTATATTAAGTAATTTCCTTCGGTACACCTTATACCTCAGGTTTAGGTATACGTTGGTACCGCTGTCGTACCAGATTCGTGTATGAAATACAAATTACTTTTATGCATATGGATTTGGAGACGGCAAATCAAATAAATAGTATAGTAAGGGATATACCTATGTTATACAGATAACATTGTCTGTTTAACAATTTCAAAAATCGAGTTGGTCTATAATATTGTATTGGTAACTAATCCACATGGTTAACTGAAACTGCTGCAGCATATCCGTATAATATATTATAATATACCAACTTTACCTATACATGTTGACAAAGTATACATAGCAAACACGATTCACACGACTTATTATTATTGTTTTATAAAGTTTAATTGTTATTCATTACAGGCATTACAGATAATTATTTTTTATTACTATCCACTTGACGATCGATGTCAATGATGTATGATGGCATAACTATAATAAGTAATAAGTATCTAATAATTATATTTTTATATATATTATTGTATAATAACTTATTACTCATAGGTTAAAACATTTTAGTTACTATAAAAGTAAATATAATAATAATAACTATAAGTAAAATAAGGTACGTTTTGCGATTAATATCTCGAAAATAAAAAAATAAATAAATACTTCAGCGCATAATAAAACATGTGTTGTACAAATCGAGTTCCATTACAATATCTGTTCATCTATAAAAATGCGGACAACGCATTAGGTACACTAAATCCAAACGAATTAACAAACGCAAAATCGTGTTACCCTTTGTGCCTCAAACACACCGCACAATATTAAATTATGTAGAATTTAAATTGAAATAGTATAACTTAATATTATATATTGGTTATGAATAATACCTATGTGTTTTCAAACATGCAACCCACTTTTATCTTTATGGTTCCAGACGAATTATTTAAATTGAAAATAATAATTTTAACATTATACCTATACCGGGTTCTATACACACAGTACTGCAATATTCCGAGTGGTAAATTCCTGAATAGATGTAATATTTATTAAAAACCCAGGTCGACACGCACGATCGTTTTGCACTCGGAACCACCGCAGCCCGTTCGTGTGATGAAACGGACAAAACATGGACCAAAAATATGTTTTTAGAGTCATAAAAAATATTACTAAAATTAAATGATATGCTTGCATGATGTGAAATAAATTAATTCTGATCTCCTCTAATCCCCGGTTATTAAGATAACGTTTAAAAAATGATGACTTAAACATATTAGGTGCGTGAGTACTTAATAACATAGACTTACACGTGTATTGATTTTTTTTTATATATACTTATCAACACTTCTCTGATCCGTCAGTGACTCTAATTATTACTATAAAAAAGTTTAGTCGATCAATATGAGTATATGATTTTAAAAATGTGCCTTCAAATACTGAGAAACCACGCAGCGATTAAAATACATAATATAATCTAAACGTCGCACACCGTCGATATTTGGTAAGTCTTTCACGAATTGACAGTAAAATATGTGGGCATAACTGTTCTGTTTTTCAGGTTTTTATTTTTTTTTTCATGTCAACTTTATAGACTATTGATTTTATTTGTTGGTCTATTCAAATCGACAATAAGTATTTTTTTTCTATTTATAGTTTACTACACCGATAGGTGCTGCGGTGAATAAAATTTAATTGCTAGAAATTATTGTGTATAGTGAAAATTTCAAACCCGTTTTACATGCGCACACGACGGGTTTCAAAATGATTTCATACGAAACGTACATACGACTGTTATAATAATACATGTAAAATATGTAAATCTATGCATTTTTCTAAACTACCGCACTATGATAATGGTAATATGTATGATACCTATATATAATACTATACATAAACGACCATCCGCGATCTTTATCGATATTATTCACAAAAGCTTTAGTACATTAAGCATTACGATTTAATACGTGGAGTGTCTAAACTTCGGGGTCGTATGTACATTATTATATTATATATAAATATACATTTTCAACGAGAAATAACTTTGATTTTATTACCGCCCAAGGTCGTAAACATATAGCGTATATTATTATTATGTTGCGAATAGACCGTTCAAAAATAAAATTATCGTTATCAATAATCCTCTACGTGTTATTATAATATTATATATTATTGCATGTACTCGGTTTTACGACCGTCACCTAGACCTAGAATCCTAAACCGCACGGAGCATACATTTGTCATCAACAGTTTGGTCGCTATAATCACTCCGATCGATATCATGTGCATTTTATCGTATTGTCTAATTGTTCAATAATATTCGTTTTTTTCTCTTTCTACTACTCTGCAGCTGAACGTGATTTTTTTTAGATCATTATTCGAGATGACGAGGTACAATCCTAGATAATTCATGAGATGTTTTGCATGGGTTTTTTATTGGAATAGATAATACCATTGTGTTGTGTTAATGTTTAATGAAATACATGCATTTTCTGTTTCAAATAAAATATGAGTAAAACTTAAAGAAACTAAGTGTGTACTTCCGCAAAATGTATAATCTTTCTTATAATATATAGAACATATACCATGTATGATGTACCTATATTAATAACTAAGTACACGCTCAAGAATTGTTGTATATATATCAATTCGAATTCACCGTTAAAATATATAAGCAATATATATATATACACATATTATAAACGAAATTTCAAATTAGTTATCATCATTTTTATTTATTAACTAATATATATTAATTAAACATTAGGTAAACATATTGTGTATGAAAATATGTAATCAGTATGTTGTACGTTCGTTAGCGATTAAGTCGTAAACGACGATTGAGTAATATGTAATTATGAATAATATTATTATGACAGTTTGAGAGTATTCGTGATAAATATCGATGCGATATACGATACGGTGCATTTACGTATAATGAAATAAAACCAGTATTAACAATTGATAAAACAGAGTGCGTATTGTTTTATTAAGCCCCGCGGTTGAGTAAATAAACACACGCATAACTGTAGGAGTTTACTGAAAAATTCGACAACGGATTGCTCGCGGGTATACATCCCAATGACTTTTATATAACATGTATAATATAATAACAGCAATATGGTAGTATGAATAAATTACAAGAATAATATTTCAACGGGCCCCTAAAGTTAAGGAAACGGTTGGCTAGCGCCCAAAAAAAATTAATGCGTCGAGTTGTCATTAGAGATTACACGAGGGACTTCACTATTTATACAATATATCCACCGTGAATGACTGTATTTCGCGTAGCCCTTCCTCGGCGACGTTCATATTTTATTTTCCATTACGAAAAAAAAAAAAAACCAGAGGGTCCTTCCCTTTTATTATTGCTCGCGCTTTTGTTGTGTTCTGTTTGTTATGATTTATCAGCATTCGACACAAAATATCAAGTTCCATCTAATTCATCTGACACAGTGTCACGTGTAAAAACTACGAATGTGCGAGGTGTATAAAACACGTTTTTAGAAAATTCTTATGGCTGCGGTAATTATTTGTTTAACATCATCACCATAATTAAATGCCTACACATTAAAACATGTTATCTGAATGTGAAAAAAACTACTTATACATATTTATAATGGCGAGTGGTCGAATCAATACACTTTCATTATCAATATACATTTTGGAAAAAAACGTAAAATTCACAATAAACATGACAAGAAAATGTTTAAAAATATCATGAAAAACTAAAAGAAAAAGGAAAACAATTTTAATTAATTATAAAATGACGTAAACACAATCAATAAGTAAAAACGTAGACCTTGTTATTTTTCGAACGTTGATTTAAATCGAATCGTGTTTTATCACCACTCGATATTTTTTTTTTAAAAAAAAGTCTAATACTTTCAACAGTTAATAAATGTATAATTATTATTGGATGAATAAAACTATGACTCATTATTTAAAAGCTAACCTTAATATATTAGTAGATTAGGTTAGGTAATGATATTTGTAGAATTTGGATAGTTTTTAAACTTAAAAATGTATTCAAAGTATTAATTTAAATTATTTACGAGTAGATATAATTTGTAGATAGTATCAATCTTTGTCAACTGCATTGTGCCTAGAAAGTTTTAAATTCCTATTTCAAAATGTGAATCACCCGCATCTAACCTTAAGCCAAACGACCAAAGATTAATTTGAAGTAGGTGCAATGCCATCATAGCGAAGCGTTTGGTCATTACGTGAAGTCTTTAATACGAATACATACTAGGTTTCCAATCTTCTTTGAGACGATAATGCTATATAAAAATGATATTTTTGTACATTATAAAGTGAATTCACTATCTTTTTTAATATAATGATATTATGAGTTTATTGTTTAAACAATTCTGGCATGTTAAAAACAACAATGAAAATCACAACAAGAATATTAGTGTAAGATTATAATATAAAGGTCATACAACTTATAAAACATATTATGATTAAACGGTTTATTTTCTTTGCTAATTATCCATAGGTAATAATAATTTAAATTATCCAAAATATTTATAAGGTAATATTATAAATAATTGATTATCCGATGGGCATAAAAATACAATTTTTCAAATCAAATCTTAGTATTATATGATTAGGACTTGTTAGTCTTAAAAAATATGACAAATTTTGAAAATACATATAATAATTCGTTTAAAATAGGAATAGAACAAACTGTTGTCAATACACACGTTTAAACCCTACTATCGTCTACAGCTCAAACACGAGGTAAATTATAAGTTTTTTTACATTGTGCCTTCCAACACGAATAGAACTTTATTAGTTTGTCTATATGGTACAATGTTTATGACTTATGAGCATAAAATAGTTTTATGATTAAATGCAAAAAGATTAAAATAATACTTAATGCATATATTCAAAATTGGTTAAAAATCAGTTTATCCCCCGTCATAATATTATTTTAGGTGGTACAAAATTAAAATTATTATAATATATCAGTAGTAAGTATTATTATTATTATTATTACATTTATATTACATATTTATTATTAATATTATACCAAGAGAAATTTAAGAATACTACGAGGTAATATAATGTATTATTTTACTCTCCAAGTCAGTCACTGACAATTGACATATATTCATAAAATATATTGTTTTTATGAACTTTACACATTTGGTGTTAAGACATTATCTTCATTTTATTTTATTTGTTCTGTTAGCTCATGACATTAGCATTATAATATTAGTAATAATAATGCAATTTAATATTAGCGAATAAATTGTCCGCGTGCTTATAATCAAAATGAAAATGTTATGTTGTGGAATGACCTGTCAAGAAGATTAATTTATGATTTTTATCACCTATAGGAGTGTATTTCTTCACACTTCATGTGTGCTTGTAAAAGTAATGGAGAGATTTTTTTAGTTTAAAAATCATTATCAAGTAGCAATCATGTACGTCTTCATGTATGAAAAAAAATCATTATAGTATTCAAATAGACATATCAAATTAATAACAATATTTACTAGATAATATATATATATATATATAGATATGATTATTAACGAAATAATATATTGAATTTTTATTTAAATAAAGGAATCAAATATATAAAAATGATATGTATGAGAAGTATTTGAATATTGTGTTATTTTTATTTAGTTTTCAACATGTTATTACATCTCGGCAATTACATACATAAATTAATGAATAAAATATAAATTAAAAGAAGTACTTATAAATACGATACACAATATTAATTTTATTGAAAATATATACACATACACATCACATATGTATAATTATAGTTTATATTATTTACAAATTAAGTATTATAAATAATATAATAATACAGATTTCATTTTGTAATTTAGAATATTTAAAACAGTTATCAAGACGTTGATAAGTCGTTGAATTATGGTACTTTAATCAGCGACAAATGTTCATAGAAATGTTGAAAAATTGAATACGAAAGAAGTTGTTGCAGTGAGTTACGGCTAAATGTAAAGACAGGAAAATGAAAACTGAAACGGTGAAATTGATTTCAATTGAATGGTGGACATCTCGTTGTATGTTAATCCTGTTGTAATTCTCAGAGCTTATACCAACAATTTTTTTTTTTTTAGTTAACCAGTTTTGATGACTTCTGATGCCTTGTGGCGTCCTTAGCTATGCGTATAGGAATTGTATGTTGATTATTCATTTCAATTCATCTCGGTACTAGCCAGTATTTACTGATGTTTTGTTACTTTTTTATTTTAGAGTAATAATGCATTAATTGTTAATCCATAGTCAAGAAATTTAATAAAGGTGTATTTTGATTTATTGATTTCCGTAAGTGTAGACTGCTTAAAATGTTAAGCCTAATTAAAAGAAAAAAATTAATATAAGTCAAGATTTTCAAAACGTCACAGTAATCTGAAAGCACCGAATTATATCGCATTTATCAGCAGGAGCAGTGTTTTGAAAATAGAATTTCAATACATGATAATTCGTGAAGTAATTAACATAGGATTGAAATTCGTCCCGATTTTAACATCATGTTCTGGTGTCCCGGCTGGTTATTAAATTTATTTAATAAAAGTTGGGATAGTATAACTTGTCATTTCAAAGAGACGGATATATTAGTTTCAAATCTAAAATTAATTTTTCAGTATATATTTTGTACCTAAGTCATAAACTCTAGTTCCAGTAGAAAGAATTTTTTCGCTTACGATTTTATAAATAACGCTTGGTCAGATGAAAGGGGAAGGAAGGGGAATTAAAATACTGGACAAGATCTAATGGTATGTAAAATGAATTTCGGTTTAACTTGTAACGAATTTTATGAAAAAACATATACATTTATTATATACACTTATTTCCATATAATCAAAAAAAAAAATAATAATAAGAATATTCAATATGATGTTCTGGTTTGGTAATTTCAAAATCTAGTAACCTTAAATTAAAGTCACTATGGATCATAACTGCAACGCGATGATGCTGGTGTTGAATTTAAATACACCAAATAATATGCAATGCCTTAAAATCACACCAATTCGATGTAAAATGTTAACTACCTACCAGTTATAACAGTATGCGACCGGACATAAAATTGAATCCTGGAAGGGAATCTAAAATCTGCTTTTAATAATCACGTACAGTAAAAATTTACATAATACATGATGTTAATTTTCAGTTCAGTCGTTGGATAAATCGACACTCTATTACTTTGAAATAAATTTATTCGTACGGGAAAAAAAAAACAGACATAATTCGCTTGTCAAGTTAGTCACGAGGGACAGATGTGTAATACTAGGTGTGTTATACTTTTAGCATTAAACGCTACCATTTTCCACGCTTATCTTTTGTGGTGTAATGCGATTGTACGAGCCCAAGTGTACTTGTGAGCCGATGTAAAACAAGTTCAAATCATTTACTCTTCACCATCGAGTAGACACGTAATTGTGATATCCATAAATTCACTGTTTTTCCACTGTAGTCTAGCATCGAATACGTATCATATTGCAGCCAGCAGGGAACGCTTTGAAGGGTTATGCGCAATTTTATTGTTTTATGATTATACGTTTTAACAGTAGCTACAGAATAGTTGCACTACATTTATCTCTTCCAGTCTCTCGGTTAAACCAGTGTTTTCAACCTGAAGGTCTACAATGATAGGTTTGCGGGTCACCACTAGATTAAATGATTATTTAAAAGTAAGATATAGTTTATTTATTTATTTTGTTCTAAATCTATATTCTTTACTTCTACACAATAACATACCGATGAGAGTAATATTATCGATTATCATATTATTATGATATCCAATACATATTATTAAATTGTTCGTAACTCGTATCGTATATATTTGAAAAATTTCAATTTGAAATATTTACAATAATTAGTTCTTATCTAGGTGTCATTTGGGTTGTACATGTATATTGCATGTCATACGATATAAAGTACGTAACTATTATCTATTTTAATGAAAAAAAAACAATTTTTTTTTTCGAAGGGAGTCGCATTACAAAAAAAATAAAAATAAAAATAGGGGGTCGTGAATCGTGATTCAAAAAAAATTAAAAATCACTGGGTTAAACGATAAAAAAAACAAAATTTCACTGGACCATCAGGTACATTACACGTTTATAAAATATTCCTAGTTCTGAGGGGTAAACCCGAACTTATTATATGCACTGGGTGTAAACGATTAATTTCGATCAATGCTGCAGTAATCGAACCATAATGTTTCATGATTATTTATAATAGTTCTTTGATAGCATTATGTATATTATGCGAATACAATCAGATGATAGTTTTATTGTTCACAATTAATATTGATCGGGCGGAAATTATTCGGGTATGTCTATATTATGGCACATACTCGTATACTGGCACTAGAGTACAACCGGATCATATTGCATATCGTTCGTTGTTTTTCGTTTGAAAATAACGGCAAACGCAAAAAAAAAATAAGCGTGTTAACGCATGTATAAATCATAATATTATGCAGTAGGTGCTCGCATGTCTTTTTTTTTTTTTACGGCACTTCAGCAGTGGTCTTCGGTGTAGGTACGTGACCGCGGGTGGGTAATAAAATGTAATATACTAATATGTGTTTAGCCGAAGCTCCGAAACCAGCTTTCGTGCGACAAACTAGTTTCGAATAATGAGCGAACTCGAGAAGTCGAGAGGTATACCGAATAATGTTTCGATGTGTACTCCGACCGTCGTCGAACGCGAATACCCTTTACGTGTCGGATTATCGACGACGCGTACAGTATTAAAATATTCTTTGTCATATAATGATGCGTCCCCGGAGTAAAAAGCATATCGACGGCTCGGTGCGAACCGATGAGTTATTATTATACACTTATCGATAGTAATTATGCGCGCATTTCTCCTCCGGACCGCGTATAAATCATTCGGGACAGTAGCCGCTATATTCCGATGACCACTGTGCATTAGTGTCATCTATATTCGCCAGAGCCCCCTACAATGTTTTCACGGTCGTCGCGGCCAGCACACGGTCATTCGGTCGCCACAATACGTGTGTGTATATACAAGGTGCACGCACGTGTGCGTCACGCGCGTTTTACATAAATACTTACTTTGTGCCCGTCAAGTACATAAATAAGAAAAAAAATAAAAATAAATGCATATAATATATTTATTTGATGCGGCTCGTGCGCGAGCTCGTCCGCATTGGTCGTAAGACGTTTAGATTTTGGCGAAAAAAAAAATAAAAATAAAAGAATCTAAAAGAAAAAACAGGTTTGTTTTTTTTTTCTTAGGTATTTTCCTATACATTAAATTTATCGTGCGCGCATGAATAGGTATATTTTATGTGTACGCATACGCGCGGTCCCCGACGAAACGGTTTATTGGGTCATAAATACGGTTTTACGCAAGATTCGGTCGAAATCCGTGTAACCGCGCGCGCGCGCGTACTCGTTCAAAAACCGGGATCCACCTCTCCCGCGTTGGCCACGTCGTCGTCGGCGCCGTTGCAGCACACGGTCCTCTCCCCGCTCGCCACGCGTGATACAATAACAATAATTATTAATATAATAACGCAATCGTATTGTAATATTAATAGTCGAACGTGTAAGGCGTATGATTTTCAAGTGTATTGCATTTTTGCTACACACGACTCTTGTCCTTCTCAGTCCTCACGATTGCAGTCATTAGTTTTTAGACACCTAAATTTGGTAACCCTAGCTGACGCAAAAGTCGACACAAATATTTAGCTTTTTTAAATAACCTGATAAATAATCGTATTGATGTGCCAACGTTATTTTCGTGTGTCAGCTTTACAGTTCCGGCGTATAACCGTCGTCCAGTTTATCCATTCGTACGTCCCACCTGTACGACGAACTATATGAAAAACAGTCCCGTTCTACGCCCGATGAAGTGTTGGCTAACAATAACCCGCATCGTCCTGCATTTAATTATGTGTGATATATTTTGTGCCTTATTTATACAAACACAATATCTATTATTATTATAATTCAATGTTAAATTATTATTTTATATCTGTTATTTGTCATTAATCATTATGTATTTCAATTTATTATTATTGTATTCTTTATAGGTGAACGTAATTCTTTGGGCCAGTCCCCCGTTTTTATCAATAAATTACATGTACTCACCTCCTACATAGTATTACACGTGTCCCTCGTTGACTGTGTAGGGCTGCTCGGGATCACGACAAACCGTTCGTATTTCTAGGCTTAAACGATATTATTATTTTATACAGAACGCATTCATAATATGTCATATTTTCCTATATATATACTATCGATAACGTTGCTGAGGGTGGACCGGCGCCACGGACATGCACACACTCTGTAGATATGACTTTATAATATTCGAGTTTGGCCTGTTGACCGGAGAGTTAAAGTGCCTAGATTATAAATTATAATATGCATCATGAACGTGTATATGGGTTAGGTACAACTGCAGACGGAGCGAACGCATCGCTCGAACGACCACGATGTCCTCCTCCATATTTATTGTAGTCAATAAATTTTAACGTTCTCCAATATAATTCGCGGCACCATTTTGCATTCTCAATACCATTTCATCGAACTTCATATGGATGTAATAATCTCCTTGGTTGTGTTGCTCGAGAATGTAATGGGCTGAGAAATGTGGATCTATTTTTTACACGTAATGTATAGTTTAATAAGCCGAGTCTCCATAAATGTTGTATTTATCTTTCCCATAGGCAATGCTATTGATTTAAATTAATCTAATTGTTATTTTATCTTTATTATATTAAATCGTAATCTTTAATATTATGTTTTATATTATGATCATATAATTTTGTATAGTTAAATGTACTATCACCAAACTGTACTTCAGCCTTACAAAGGCGTTTACCTATATATAAATAAGTAAATAAATATCATATTTTAGGGACAACAAATTTTAAAACTTCCTCTACGTATATTATATTATGTAACAATGTATATAATATTTCTCATGGGTTGGAGGGGGTGGCTCAATTTTGTTGCCCCAGGGAGGCGAAATTCTAAATACGGCCCTGGTGACTGCGCGGTTAATGAAATAACGCATACGTTCACGAGTGCATGTCATATTATTATAGCGATTTGTCAAACATTATTATAATACATTGTAAGCTAAAGATTGAGACGGCGACACCAGGGCCAAAGCTTAAAACCGTCGTATCGCGATACTGCAGTATACTTGTATGAAATACGCATGCAACGGTGTTATAGCGTCCAATCCCCCGGGAAATTTAGAAAGAATTTATGGAAGTAGCTCGCAGTTGTTTCATTAATTTGAAAATACTTTTAAATGTGCACCTGTAGGCGCTATAGTTTTGTAGTTTTGTTTCGGTAAAAAAAAAAAAAAAAAAACGATAAATACGAGAATCAAAAAAATATTAACTGTTTTAAGAACTCGATTGAATACATGTGTGTTATACTTTCTTTGATTTACAAACAATTTTAATAATGCTTACTACTGAGTATAATATAATGTACTCATATATGGTATCAGGTATACCTACAATTGAACGATTCTTGTTCCAGATCAATATTAGAAATCTTGCTGGATAACCTGACAGTTTGCTACCACACTTTTTTATTTATTTCTCCAATTTTAACTATTCAACGTTACGGAGTAATTAGGTACCTACTATAATTATAATAATATTTAAAACATTCCACAACGTAAATAATAACAGATGAAAATAAATTAGTATTTGGGAACATACCTAATAAATTCATTAAATAGATTGCGTCAATATTTTAAAGTAAACTGTATAGTGGCAAACATATCGCATGAATACATACAAGTTTCACGTATATGTATAGTAGTTGCAAACGCATAATCTGAAATAAATGAACCAATCGAAAAAGATTATCAAGAAATATTTCTTTTCGGATATTTTCAATCATAATTATAATAATTAACTGCATGGTAGGTATAACTAATACGATATATTATATCTGTGGTAGAGAACTTCCATTCGCGACGGATTTGCGTACATATATAGTAAGGGTCTGCCTAGAACTTTAAA
Source organism: Chaitophorus viminalis (assembly GCA_025469195.1). Lineage (NCBI taxonomy): Eukaryota > Metazoa > Arthropoda > Insecta > Hemiptera > Aphididae > Chaitophorus > Chaitophorus viminalis. The sequence goes on from JAIPRK010001822.1 coordinate 18,987, forward strand.
ACAAGTTTTACCTATATTTTTCGGTTGAAATGCAGATCAAACGAAATTGTCGGACCTCCGTCCCCATCGCTTGCTATGTACATTAAACGCATAGGCAGGTGGGTTGTGTAATCGATACACCAAAGACGGAGCAACGTTGGCTTAAACCTCTGGGGTAAATATCATCTTATACAAATGTATGGTATTTATATTATTATGTTTATGTACGCAGACATAGTAAAATTCTGATTGCTGAAAACCCGTACGATTTAGAGATAATTTACATACAAGCTTATGCGTTCTATGCCATATAAAAACTAGTCGGTCAATAATGAGCGAAAAATTATGCTTATCACATTTTATAGATATTTAAACACATTCACGTCCGATCGCAATCTTAATTTTTCAAACCGCACAAGTTTTTAATAAGTTTACTGTCATCGCTAAGATAACGCGTTCAGTTTTATTAGGCCCGGCCGTTTTTGATCATCAAATCGTGCGTATAATTGAACGTTTTTATGTTTATTTTTCACTCATCTACATTTTTATTTCATATATATATATATATACATAAATAAATATATATATATATATAAATATATATACGTAAACGCGTATTGAAGGAAAAAATGCTGTCGTTATTTTCGCCGGTTGTACGGGGAAAGCAACAGACGTTGGAAGAGTAAAATAAATAAAATAAAAAGCATTAAACATATATAAAATAAACTGAAACTGCTCTTTTCGGTGCCAAACGACTTTCCGAGATCGTGTTCGAGTGTATAGAAAACGGGTAATTTCCATGAATTATATACGTATATGTAGGTACGGTAAAAATTATTCGGTTCCAGCGTTAATTATATTTGCAGTTTATCATTTGTAACACATCACGCCATATCGATTAAAATACTCATCCGAAAATTATTTGTATTTATTTTAAATTATATACCTACACACTCTTTTAGTTATCGTTGTTAACCAAGAAGTAACATTTTAGACTATTAATAAACTTTCACGTTCACCACTTGACGCGCAAATAGAATTCTAGTGTCCCGTTGTTCGCATAAAGAAAGGACACGCTGAGTATAAATTGTTAAAAAATTACGAAGATCCAGTGAAATGTACAAGAATCAGATTTGAAAAAAAAGATATAATATTAGTTGAATTAATTCGATTCTAATAGAAACCGACATATAAGATTCTACATTTTTAGTAATCAGTTAGTTAAGCTTAGTTTAATATGACATTAACATTTAGTTATTATTATTTCCGGATTATTTATGAAGTTTGTGTAGTAACGTTAAAATACGTCTTTATTATATACATTATATATATTATTATTGTTTAACCTGAAAATATAGTACGATCATAATATAAGACTTGTCGATTTTAAATCCCTAATGTCGTTGAAGATGTAATGTTTGAAATATCTGCACTAGGTATTAATGTATTACGTAAGTTATGAACAATGTATAAACTATAAAGTATCGCACGCCGGAGGGATAGTCAAAGGGTTTCAATTTTCATAACTTCAAGATTTTAACGTTCATTATAGGAACTAGTATTTATATTAACTAACTTATTTTTATAATTACATTATTTCATTGGTTTTAATTCTTAAGCCTATCAGTCCCCGATTATGAAATTACAAAATTAAGTAAATATTTAAATTAATAAATTTCATGTTTAGGACATCATAAGGTCCTTAAAAAAGGTTGGGGGAAATTTTTCGCTTTTTTTAAAAAATGGGGGAAAGTGGTCGTCTAATACAATGGAGATGATGACAAGGTGAAAAATATTTTATACTACCAAAATTATTTTATGAAAAGTTATTGAACAAATATTTATATAATATATGGTAAAATAGAATTACAGATTTTCATAGCAATTTATAGCATTTAGAACAATAAAACTCATTTTTTATGATAATATACTAATATGTATACCCTTATGTATAAATTTAAAAACAATTTTTATATAAAACTATATAACTAAATGGAATTGAATACATAATTAATAATTATATTACATAGTAAAATATCATCACAGCTTTTCATAACGAATGAAACAATTTATAGCAAAACATATTTTTATGGTATTATTTCTTTGTAGGTATTATATATAAAAATAAAAACAATTCTTGGCACAAATCTATAAAACGAAATGAAATTGTAAAACACAATTATAATAAATATCAAAATATTATTGAAATATTGTTGCACTATTAATGAAAAACTTAGGTATATAACTTTTTTTTTTTACAACAAAACATAAATGTGCTTGACATTTCAAGCCATATATACATGGAGTCGCTTCATTAATATCATTAAATGCTGGGTAATGATCTATACGGTCAACTTTGGTTTCATCGAAAGGCCTAATTTCTGTAGAGCTATGTTTTTTTCTTATTAATAAAGGTGATGGTGTATTATATAACACGGAAGGGGGTGTCGGTTTTTCCAACTTTTATTAGATTATCAGTTAATCTAAGTTTGAATTCAAACAAATCCATCCTTTATTTAGTAAGTGCATTTAGCTTTTTATATGGTAAATGATACTCTAGATAAGTAGTTATGCAATCAACCCCATTGACATATCCGATTTATCGGAACGTGCCCGTTTTCAAGCACATGCAGATACCTACCTAATAACTTAATTGTACCGTCAAGCGTTCACGTGGAGTTTTTAAGGCAAGCTGCATATGATGCATACATTATGGTGTACTCCAAATTATTGTTTTTCGTTGAAAATGTAAATTAACCGTCGACTCTGGCCATCGCTGCGCTATTAGTTTTTTTATTTAGTTTTTTATAGGTACACGTTATATTATATTATATTATATAATAACCACACTATAGTAGCCGATTACGGTTGGATAAAAAAATAATAAAGCGGTGGTTGTTAACAGAACGACCATATGAATTGCACGAAATTAACGTAAAAGCGATTCGCGCGTTAGATTTAATTATTATATACTGTGTTACATATTTTAATATTATAATAATAATATAACACAAGCGAAAAATCAATTCGCGTATACGCAGATGGACTTTATCTAAATACTTTTTCACGTATATATTATATGAATAAACATGGGTTCTGAACGGAATGTGATACGATTTAGATTGTACATATATAATATAAATATTATCCAGTAATATAAAATGTAGATAACGCATATAAACGAGTGAAGTTGCTGCACGGCATCATTTATCTGAGCGTCCCGTGAAGAGTTCTGAATTAATGTGATTAAAATCGAATTTGACGTGTTTCAATCGACGTTAAACCGTATACGTACAACGGGTCGAACCGTATCGGATTATACGAACATATTTTTATAGAATTGGATATCACTGTAGCTGACGCACTCGTTTATTATATGGACCATGCAAATTGTCCAATATTATAATAAATTATACCTACTCTATATGCGTATATATATATATATATATATATATATATGTTTATAGGTACGGGTGTTATACGAATGTTTTAACTAGCTGATATTAGGTAAAAAACCAACTAAACTAACTAACTAATCCAAAAATGTATAGGTAGGACTTAGATTTATTAGTTACTATATTATATGTAGGCAAAATATATTATATTGAAGACACTCATATGTATATAAAATATCTGTATGGCATTAAGCCAATACTTACAACTAATAACCATAAATTAAAGTAGGGTTTCATAAAAAATAAATAACCATGAATATCCATAAAAATAACATAATAGATATCAGGTACTTAAATGAATAGATATTTTAAAAATAATAATGTACTGTACACGTTACTATTGGTTTGACCGATTTAATTGAACCACATCTGCTTCCAGAGTGCCTCCTTTTACCTCCAGTGAAATAGTTTACCGTAAATTTCTCAACGGTAAGAAGGTTTATTGTTTGCACCGTTCCCATATCTTCACATTATGATTAAAACCTACTAGTTCCATTTGACCATGTGACATTGTGGCCGTTCATTTGAACTTTCTTTAATCGCACGGAAAACAATTAAGATTCGACCATTTTCTCTTGGGGAGATGAAAATCTAGGAGGATTGAACGTGCACATTTTTTGTGCACTCAACAAGATTGTAATTGTTTGGTTTTTTAATAACATTATTGAGTGTGCCACGAATTCGAATTTGATACGAACGCAGGGTTATTAATGACTTGGAGCACACAAAAAGATACACAACAAAAATAATAATATGAGTTTTGTCATTGAACCGTCGGATAGTTATTTAAGTTTACACAATACTTACTGCAACACATCGAGTATGATGAAATTTCTATAGTCCAACATGTCGCTATTTAATGTGTACATCTCTGCGTTAACGTAATATAGCCGTATTTAGGGACTAGGGCATGGGACTATAGCCTCTCCCAATGCTACTCCTCTATGGCTATATTGTAAACGTGTATAGAAAGTACATTAATAATCTTTTGTGTTTTATTGTATTATTTATTTTATTATAGATAATATTTTATGACCATTTATGCTCCGTCGTGTCTAATGTCTGTGCGGCGTAACCGTATACGACGACTATTGAAACAGATAAATCATATTCATTTTTTCTAATAATTTTAAGTCATTCAATATTTTGAACATATTTTTTTTTTTATATAAAGAAATTCGGATAATTTATTATAGTATACCCTTCAATATTTGAATTAACTTGTTACAATAATATATTGAAATACGACTCATTTCGTTTCATATGTGGACATTACTTTCGATTATTCGATCGTTTAAATGTATAGTAGAATAGGCTTTAGTCGCTGAACAGGTTTACACAAAAAATAGTAGAGTTGATTTTAAATTTGAATTTTTTGTTTTAATCTAGTAGGTATACATATTTTATAGGTGCATAAATCATACTTGATTTGATTTTTACTCAAATTGAAACTTCGTATATTTTTTTCTATTATTATCTACTTGTTTCGTTAAATAGTCATAAAATGAACACAATTGCTCTTTTCTATAATCAATAATAAATTTTGTGATCTGTAGGTACATCAACCGAATTATCACTTTTACCTGTTTATCTAAACAGAAATTTTAAATTGAATTCAATGCATCTATTTGGAAACATTTATTTAAAAACATTTCAATAAAATTGTAAAATAAAACAAATTATTTGAACAACCTACGTGCCATAATGTGTTATGACACGTGTTATAATAATTTCTCTGGTCGTTATATTTAATAATTTAAATCATGATACTTAAAAACACAACGGTGGTGCAAAGTAAAGAAAATAATAACTAAAGTGTTGGGCACGTATTTGAAATCAAACTTCAATTCAATTTTCTTGTTGACATTTTCTATTTTATGAAACAATTTATAAACATTTTACTGTGCAGTGAGTAGTATGTTTTAATATATTTCTGTTTCAATTCCAATTATGATATTTTAATGAATATAGTTGAATTAATTTATGTTCTTTGATTTCAGCAGATTTCGAATAAAACATTCAGTAAAATGATCTTGATGTAGGTAGTATTTTTTTTTTTAATCTTGCAAGTTTAACATCATGATATCATTAGATCAAAAGTCTGTTAAATCATTAATCATCGTGGTGATAAACAATCCGATTTAATGTGAAAATAACAACAGTAAAATTAATAAAAATTATTCATACTTATGAAGGGACTGTATCATTTTGATTATCCATGGTTTAATAGAATATGAAGAAAACGTGAAACGTGAAATCATGCAAGGCTGGGCATAAATATGTCTGGAAATGTTTAAGAAAAATGTATACACTTGATTAAAAGTGAAGTCTCATTATCTTATCAGTTATCAGGTATGAATATTATAAGTTTTATCATCCATGTAAAAGTGTTATATTAGAATAAAATCTATGAATTTATGAATTATATATTTATACTTTTACTTGAATGAATTGAATAAAATAAGTGTAATACATTTTACTCACTTAACGTGATGTACCTATCTATTACAGAAATATATTTGAATTACCTTATTTTTAACTTAATCAAATATTTATTTTAAATGAATACATGAAAATGAACTTTTCAATTTAAACTATGCAGTATGGGCACGTATACATTATACATTTCTAAGATTATGGATAAATCAGTTGCATGATAATATGAAAGGTCGATAATTCCGACTTGTTTATAGTTAAGACATACATTTACGAATTTAAAAAGAAAAATATTTTCATTCAAATTCATAAATCATTTACAGGAATTATGCGTATTATAATATCGTATGAATTTGTTAAAATAAAATATAATGTTGCATTTGGTGTTTTACTTTTTCGGATTAAATCAAAATAGATCTATTTAGATTAAATATGTACAGCCTACACGTAAGAACTTTTCCCATCCGTATGTTTTTATTTCAGCGGCGTTTATGCGTATAAGCAGTGCCCGTATAACGCTGTGATTACGCATTCATCGTTGACCGCTGATTGTTTAGTTTGGCAGACAATAGCTTCGACGTTCTGCGAATCGATATGATTAGTTAGAGGAAAAAAAAATATAAAGAGTTATGATTCCGATGTCGTGCACGGAGAAAGTGTTATGAAAACCATTGATTTTCATCCATCATCAAATTAAATTGTAGTTCCCAAACCTAGGTACTATAATATATATATAGTAGTATACATATATATATACCGCGATTCTGAAACGAATCTATGGCGTGTGATATTTTAAAAGCAGAATCTCCCAGCATCCATTAAAATTTTTTTTAAACCTAGAGTAATAGATCAACGTGTTTAAACGCATGGGTACTATATATTTATATATATATACACACACACACACACACACACACACATATATATATATTTATATATCGGGTGCGTATCATAATATGGTATGGCCCCAGCTGCATATTATACACTCTGAATACGATTAGAAATTTTCTATTAGCTCCCGCACACCAGTAGTAGTTAATCGCAAGCTTATTATTATATATTATACCTACCGTTAAAATACGTTTCACATAAACACTTTGGTTTTATCGTTAATACAATATAAATACATATATAGGTATGCGGCGTGGTGTATGAAGCGTACGTATATTACCTAATATAAACATACGCGGACAAGGACAACTATGCGAATTGCGAAGATGTATGAACATAAAAATAATAAATAAAAAATCATCAAACGAAAAAATTCAAGTTAAATTTCTGATTTTTTAATTTCATTAAATAAATAGTTTAAAAAGTCTTATATTTATTATTTTAATGGAAGAAAAATAATAAAAGTATAACATTTTATGTTATCTGTAATTTTAAACTAATATTTTATGCAAGTACACAATTTAAGTAGGTTTAGGTACTGGCAATAACTATTGTCAAAACATCTAAAGAGTTCTTATAATATTGTGTTAACTGTAAAATGAACAAAATTTAAATTAACAAACTTTGACAATTCATTACTATTTATTTTTTTTACTGTACATTTTAAATAGACAATAGTATGTACCAATAATGTAGATGTTGTTATATTTGTGTAACTGTCACATTGTTAATTTTCAAATATTTTTATATAAACTGTTAATGAAATTTTTTTGTTATTTGGGATTAATCAAAAGGTTGATTTATTTATTATTTTTTACCATAGGTATAATATAGTTATAGTATACCAATAGTTCAACAAACTCGACAAAGAAAGAGGAATCGGCCAAGTATAAACACAATTTTTAGTGAATATCAGCGGACTTTTATTATTAAAATCAAGAGCATGAAATTAAAAATAGAAAAATACATAGCATAGTTATCCTACTTATTTAATATTAAATTTTAAAAATACATTACATTCATTTTTCAATTCCAAGTACCAAATAGATTTTGACGGATATAATCCGTGTTTGAGTGAAACAGTTTACAACATCTATCAACTGTCCTCGTGGATTTATCAACAGCATCTATGAGTACGAACACAACGAAAAAAACACCTATAAATGCGTCCGGTATTTGAACTATCAACCCAGTATATGATGATTAGCAATAGATAAAAACCTTATTCATTCGACCGGTGATCGCAGTTATTTTCTATGAGTGGATGTTTAACAAGGCATATTACACGAGTTGACACCGGGGAAAAACCTTATTCGTGTGAAGTATAATAAAACACTACATGGCTGATTTTATACTAGAGAAAACCATTTTCGTTAGTCTAATGTAATTTCTGTCAGTATTGAGTTATTACTTGAATATGCACATACATATGAATTTGGAAATATGCAGACTATTTTCATGCAATGTCCCGCATCTGTAATAATAAGCATTACTTTTTTTTGTACATTTATGGTAATTTCTTAAATCTGTTACTCCAGTTAGTTGTCATTTATCACTGAAGCTTATTGTTCGCATAGTACAAAAATGTAGCAGATTGCCCAATCAAAAATTAAAAAAAAAATAAAAAATTGTTATTACATTGTTCTGTTCGTCTTTTAACATGCTCGCCAGCAACTGACACGTTTTTATTTCGATGATGCTTGATCTCGACGAAAAGTAATACCCATAATACTAAGATATAATAATTTATTGGTGCACGATTTTACGGCACATAACAAAAACCGTTAATGATTGTAAATATTTGTCGGTTCCAGAGCGCAGTATTTAGTATTTATACGCATGCGCGCGCGTTCATCCAATAGTAGTTCTAATCCAAATGCAGTATGCGCATATTTAAACATAATAATATTATAGACTTATATGTATATAAATTTCGCCGAATTCGCCCGACGCACCATGAAAATTCAATACATTATTTATATGCATATAATATACGGGAGCATAATAAAATACGGTTAGAAAGTTCGCATCAGAAAAGGGACGATGAGGTAAATACAAATACTACGTACAACAACCGTCCGTCATCTTTTATGCGTAAATGGTAAATAATAATTACGATACAACAATAATAATAATACATCGCAATGTAACGATTTGGAAAAATAAACAGCTCCGGCACTTAATGTCAATGGAATGGCGCAGTGTGAAGGGTGGTTCGGAGAACTATCTCCGTTTTTTTTTTTTCTAACGCGCTCATATTTACATGGCGTATGATTATAAGTAGACATTTCATAGTTCACAGTTTCATATACACTTACACTCACGCGCAAACGCACACACACACAAGCACACACACATATACATATACATATATATATAACATGTATATGTGTGTACTAAATTATTGATTGCAAGAAGAGAATCCAAATGGCGATCTATTTGTGTCGTTTTTCAAACTTTTTCAAGTTTTTCAAAGATATTTTTAAACACTGCAGCTGATGTATAGGTACGCAGCGGGTTTAGTCTTGTGTCAAAATGTTGAACCCGTAAATATTCGTTATCAAACATATAATTTCGTAGGCGATTTTCGCGAGAACTACGGCGGGAGGTTAGCCACTAGTAAGTGTAACCCGTAGTCTCAAGTACCAAAGTAAATGAAGTATATACCAAACAATTATAACTATTTCTTTCATTTATAACAAAAATATATTTACAATCTGTAATAATATTATATAGGTACAACAAGTAAATTTGGTAACTTTACAATTGATAAAACAACATGGCATTACGTGAGGAGGGAGGTCCACCAGTGTGGATACCCTTAGACCTGAAAGGGGTTTTTTTTTAGTACTGTTCGTGATTCATTACTATTTATAAACTCATCACTCTTAAAAAAAAAAAAAATTTTCTCAAGAAGTCACTCCTATATTATATAAATGAACAGCTTTGAACCGAAATAACATGGATTGGATTAGAATAAGCTTTGAACGATTTATCGAGATCGAGGTACCGTGATTTTATTAAGAGTTGGTGGTGTTTATACTATGTTATGAATCATTATATATTATATTATCTATAAACACGGTGCGAAAACAGTACCGTATTATGATACTATTATTACTATTGGGTCATATTTCATTGTGGCTCGGTGGTTCACCCCCATTGATAATAAAACGATAAATACAATAGTGCGATTCTCGTTTTCAGACTTTTAGAGTGATTGAGAATTTACTCCAGTTGGTAAATTTCAAACAGTACAAGACCGTCATGTTATAACTTAATATATTTATAATAAGAATTAATTAGAAATAAACATTTTGATTTAAAAGTTAATACGGAGAAAACACTAACTCATAAGTTATACCTACTTAGAATATAATGTTATTTATTTTTACTAAACGTATATACTTAGATTACTTGATGAATAAGTAATAAGTAAACATATTCTTCTTATGCAATGATATTAAAGTGTCACTGATGAATACCATTATATTTCCTTTTCGGACGTATCCTCAAGTCTAAGTTGTGTGCTGACCCATTGTATATCCAGAGAAAATGTTGAGAGTTTACTGCTGTTGTAAGTATTTTATCCGAAAAGAAGAATTCTAATTCTGTACTTATATTCTGTATTATATTATTAAACTATATATAAATATAATGCCAAATGGACTGACTGTAATATTAAAATTAATTAATGAAAAGTTAAGTTATTACAAATTACAATTGATATATTGTATATTTAAATAAGTCGAGTTAACAATTGCGGAGTTAACAAATAATCAACTATATATTATATTATTAGTTCGGTTGTAAAATTATAAAATATTCTACAGTCAAGCTTTTCGACCATTATATCGGTATGTCGTAAAATAACTAAAAATAAAAACACAACGTGTTGGGTGCGGCTCGAGTTTGTCGATATTATATTATTATACAAAGTATTTCAGAATGATTCGACAAATGCTACAAAATTTTATTCTACCCATTATTTTTTATTTTTTTTTTCTAAATGTACAATAATATTATACGATAAAATTATTTGACTCACAATACTATTGTTATCTTTCTCACTAAATTAAAAAAAAAATCGTAGAAAATGAACGGATGAACCTAGAGTGGTAGGCATCAACATTTTTCTAAAAATCCGTGTTACAAATCGGCTTTATTTTTATTTATTTTTTTTTTTAACAATAGAAAACAATTTGAGCTTCATATTAAAAATCGTTTAGTATATTTTTAATATAACGCAGTACAATATAATTTATTAAAAAAAAAAAAAAAGTGAAAAATAAGTAATGAAATAGAAAAAAATAGTTATTGTATTCGTCGAATCATTCTGAAATATCATGTAAATACGGTGTTCAAGGAGATTTTCGTTCGGTATGTTGAGTGTACACGGACAGCGTGGACCGTTGGGTTATGTTCGCAAAAGGGTTGCCGAGGCACGAGGGACCAGAGTAGACGAGGTTCTCGTAAAGAGCGCGTTTCCCTGCAGGCGCACCGCTATCATCATCGCCGTTGTCATTGCCGCCGTGCTGTCTGCGTAGTTAATCCAACGATTCATGGAATACCGTCTGATGGTTACCGCATTTGCATCAGACGGCTACGGAAGCCCCGGGGAGTCACATGCGCGCGCACGCACACACACACACACACACACACACACACACACATACACAACAATAATATTATAATACAGCATAATATGCATATGTTATTATAACCTTTAAATATGTATAATATTGATTATGTGCGTATTACGCGTACACGACCGCATTTTTTGCTGTTAGTTTGTTTCTTTTTCCTTAATCATAATATAACCTGCAGTGCGGCATAACTGAGCGTATACATATATATATTTGTGTCCCAAACAGTTACATATTAAATTGCACATGATAAAAACTGCAGAATGAGTGTTGAATAAAATAATTTATTCACGTTTTGTGTTGTACGTATGGTTACAATCGAAACAGCTTTTACATTAAAACCATTATATTATGATGCATTTTGTACCACACAAGATTCAGTTAGTATATGATATATAATTTAAAATGTCCTCAAATTCTGAGGACGGCTGGGTCGCAACCCATTCAAGTACTATATAGCCACTGCTCACCAGCCACCGTGCATATATTAAATTTCTATATATATATATATACGTATTATAAGTCCTTTCCTTCTCTCTCTCCCTCTATTATATATAAATTAAAATACCATTGGCGGGTCAGTAATGTTTCATCAAGCCCTCGCAATGACTCGCGTGTATGCGGATCTCGGTATTCAATTAAGGAATCTAAATAAAAATAGAAGATTCAGCCCGTGAGTAAAATTTACCAGTGCACTTTCTCGTGATGATATATTATTGAAATGAGGCATAGCTATGTGAAATTGCGCCCGTATTCGTACAACGCCCCTGCCTGTGTGCGTTTGCGTTCTACCTGCAGGTTATTATAACGATATTATTATATTATCATCATAATATACGCTGGTCTTCGTTGTCATCGTTGTGCGGTCGCCACCAGCGCGTTAGGCGTGCATTTTGACGAAAGGTCACCAATACACACACACACACGGATGCTATGTATTAGATATTATGTGCGCACAACATATAATATACTGTACACTCGTACGGTGTAGGTACACATCCTCGATCGGCGATCACTGTTGTAGGTACATGGGAGAAATAATGGGAGCGGACGACCGGGAGATTTTTCATTTTGCTGCGCAGGTCTTTTGAACGACAGCTTCCATGTACATGAATGAATACGTGCAATTTTATTTTACTATACACTGTACCGTATTATCAACCGGTACGTGTAAGTATATGATACGTATATGCGGTAGAACTCGCTATTAAGACGTTCCTTAATGTACCATGCTCTCTAGAGCGTCTTAAACGGAAATTTTGTCTTGGGTAACTTATGTGGGAATTGAAAAAAATTAATTGATTGAAATATCGAGTTAATTTTTTTTATTATTAAACATAATTTAACGGGTAATATACATTTGTGAATTAATTATAATTACAGACCTGTAGTTTTTTGCTATTGAATTTAATTAAAAAATATAAAATAATGACGATTGTACACTTGCGAACGAACTGCACTTACTAAATCTCATAATACAATGAAATACAGTAAAACTGTTATAATAGGTAATGATAAAATACTAAATAATATGTAGATACAGCAATAAAATAAAATGATAAGAACACGTAAAAGAGTCATATTTCTACACATGTATTTTTATTTTTATAAAAATACTAAAATTTATCTCGTAATTTGCTGAACAAAAGAGCGTTTTATCCGATTACCAGAGAGAAAAGAGCGTTTTAACAAGTGGTATTTACATTGACTATAATATATAAGAAATGTCTAGGGACCTACGGAATACAGTGTCTTATGCGGGAAAGCGTCTTAAGCGAGTTTTACTGTATTTATATATAATATATAGGTATATGTGCTTCGATAAGTAATATATCTGACGGTGACGCGTCCAAACCACTACCTCTTAGTTATAGTTAATCCTTTCGACAACACAGACACACAAACGTATACAACCGTACCTATATAATATACTGTGTATTACTTTAGTATGATCAATATTATTATGCATGTGGTCCTGAAACGTGGAGAATCTATGAAAATGAGTTTTCAAGTGTTAAGTTGTCTGCAGCTGAAACTACGCGGCTTTTATGTATGATCAATCTGACGTGCGGAGAAGATTATACACTACGCGCGGGCGAACTTCAAAAACAGTTTCAACGACACGTTGTCGATAAATATAGAAATACCGATTAGAAAATTAATATGGATGGGATATGTCTATCGTTAGAACACAGAACTATAATAACTTTAAACTATATATAATGTACCGGCCTTTCACCTTTTATACAATTAATAAAAATGTTCGTACTATACACTAGTCGACAATTATTATGAAATATTATACTAACACATTTTTACAGGAAATATTGTTTTATACATCAGTATATTATATTTATATAAACTTGTCAGTTTGGGGGTGTAAATCCCTCGAAAAATCATATTGAAAACATAGCTGATCGTTAGCGATTACTTTCTAAATTACAAACATTGAAAACATAATATTACGATTGTGTATTATTTCATAAAAGCTATGTTATATAATGTACCTATGTGTAGTATGTTTTGTATTACTTTTTCTCTTATTCCTCTCGAATAATTTCACTATCTTTAATTGTTATATAAATAGGAATAGTGCTAATTTATTTTTAAATGCACTCAATATACAACTGTGTCAAAGCATGCAGATCAACAAATTAACCAAAATATAGTTTATATAGTCGTAATGAGTGCATTAAAATGGTGAAAATACTCTTACTTTTTGCAAATAGGTCATATATTGGAAAATGAAAAGAACGCCTTGTTTATGGGTATATTTACTATCAACGCTATTTTGTAAATTAGTTAAATTAATGTTAATACAGTATAGAATATAAAATAATAATAGAGTGAACCAACTGAATGCCTGCGCCCAATTCGACGGTTTTAAAGGTTTAAGATTTTACATTCTGAGTGATTTAAAGGCTGTTTCCGTAAAAAAATATTCGATTTAAATTCCAAAACATTATAAAAATACAATTAATTTATATTTTGTTTTTATTTAATTGAATTTGAATATAGGCACACACGTGTCAATAACCTATTGAAAAGTTGTGGGCAAACTAACTAGGTTTTGGGAAAGTGCGTACGTTTAAATGTTGTACACCCAATAAAATTGCATCTGTATGGACGAAATTAAACATACACATACACACACACACACACACACGCACACACACACAAATTCCAGGTATGCAGTTTATAAGAAAAAAAAATACAAGCGGTCGCAATTTATCAATTCCGCCTTGTCCCAATCGCGACATAAACCTAACACAACAACAGCTGGTAACCCAGTGGTACGTAATTCGAGTACAATTCTAAGAGGGTTATTTTGATATGTGTTATAGAGCATAGAACTTTTTTCATTATTATGATTTTCAATAATTATATATTTTTAACTTTTAACTTAATGAGAATAAAACATATTATTAAAAATAATAATAATAATAATAATAATAAAAATCATCGACATTTTTTTTTTTAATTATCATTGCTCATCATTAAGGTTATATTTAATTGCGTAAAAGTTTCTTTAGTTTAGCTTGTTCAAACATCTATATGAGAAAATGTATCATCGTACTATTAATAGAACTACACCAATTGAATTTATTGTTAAATTGTTAATTTTAAAATTCAAACGCTCAAGGATTTCGGGGCAATCGATAATATTATATAATAATTTATATAAAAATTTACAGTTTAAGATATTAAATCTTTTACTAACTTTAAAAATGTTATAAGTAGTGTCGTAACCAGAATTTGGGAGTCTTTTATGATGGGATTTATACGACAGGTATCGAAGTAAGTTATTCTGGACGGTGGATAGACTATGATTTTGGGTGATATTGTCAGTGTGCCATATTTATGAAGTGTAATCGAATTTGGATCGAACTAGGGAGAAATATAAAGTTTTGAGAGCTGATATGTTAGAAAGATCTTTACAAGTACGCTTTAGTAAGCCTAAATTCTTAAATGATTTATTTCTTATATAATTTATGTGAGATTTAAAAGAAAATGTTGAGTCAAAGATAACGCCCAAGTCTTTAATTTCATTATTTCATGTTAAATTTGAACTATTTAATGTACAATCAAACCGGAATGTATTTTTTTTTTTAAAGAAAAAGAAATTACCACACATTTACTAATATTTAACGACATATCATTCTCATTGTACTATTGATAAAGGCTATTTAAATCATCTTGAAGTTTTAATGCATTATCATTGCATTCCATAATTTTGTAGATTTTAGTGTCATCTGCAAGTAAAAGATAATTAGAGTGTTTTAAAGTTGTATTAATATCATTAATGAAAAGGGAAAATAATAAGGGCGATTGATAATCTCCTTGAGGAACACCGGATGAAAAATTAATTTTATTAGAAATATAATTTTCATATATTACGGCTTGAGCTCGATTACTATGTAGTTACCGATATTAGGTTAGGTCAATCTGTATGCAGTTGGCCATTATAGTCCATAACTGTTTGTAGTGTATATGTATATGTAAAAGCCTTTAACTAATAAGATATTAAAGCTAAACCATATAACCATAAAAAAAAAATTCAAAGAACACCAAACTTTTTATTTTCACATAATATTATAAAATTGCTAATTCACTTATCAATAAACATTATCAAGTTACCATTTATTAAGTAACTCATTTACATTATACAATTGATTTTAATAAAAATGTTAATAATTTCTAAGAATAATTAGAAAATCTAATATCTAATAAAATAAAATACTGACAATTGAACTGATTATAATTTATACTTATTATAATATTTAAAAAACTCAAATGTGCCCTCATACTTTGCTGCGTCCTTGGCAATTGTCCGTCTTGCGAACCACTTTAGTTATGTCATTGTTTCCGACGTTAAGATTTTTACGGAGTTTTTGAAGTGCTCCGTCACATTTC
Source organism: Chaitophorus viminalis (assembly GCA_025469195.1). Taxonomy (NCBI): domain Eukaryota; kingdom Metazoa; phylum Arthropoda; class Insecta; order Hemiptera; family Aphididae; genus Chaitophorus; species Chaitophorus viminalis. Next base: position 35,308 of record JAIPRK010001822.1, read on the forward strand.
CGATTTCCGTTTCAATTATCTAGTTATATATAAAATTTAAAATAATAATTGTTAGTGTAAAATATTTTATAAAACTCATTTGTTAGTATAAAATTCATGACTTTAAGTGTTACGCTTTTATTAAGAAAAACTATTCTTTTGCGCTCTTAGGCATTTAATGTAAGGATATATAAGAAATTTAATAACAAAAAACACAAATATTACATCGATACGTTATTGATACTTACGATTGATATCGTTACCGATACTTTTCGATTACTGAAGTTTACTAACTTTTGCGCAAAAGAACAGTTTTTCTTAATAAAAGCGTAACACTTAAAGTGTTTGAACCATTGATTTTATTATCTATGGATTTGCCATTTGGCCTTTTTTTCGGAAACATAAATGACGATAATGAACGATTATTATTCTAGCAGAAAGCAGTGCCTTATGTGTATCCGAAATATAATAGATTGTATAATTTATTGATTTCTAATTTTGTCACTGATAGATGCACGGTCGGTACGGACTAATTTTGTAATGAAAACCTGTTTTAATAATGGGATTCACAAAATAGTTATTTGAAATTTTATTATTTTTTTTTTAAAATTTTTTATAAGAATAACTGTATAAAAATTTTGTTGAACCAGTAATAATATTAAAAATACAAGATAGCCGAGCATAAAATTAATTTTTGTAATGCAAAAGTTTTCACTTTAGTACATAATAAATTATTGTAGGTACTAACTTATAAGTTATAACTTACAAGTGCATTCAAATTTCTGGAAGTGTGCCAATATTTCAGTACTATCATAAATTAAAAAGAAACTTCCCAAATCTAATGGCTGTATAGATTTTTACATGACAATAGGTTAGGTACTGGCTGAACTAATTTTCTTATTGTGTAGTATACATTTTGGTTATTGTTATAGGTTAACGATAAAAATAGGAATAGGAAGACTATGTACATTATTAGATTAGTCTGAAAATCCTACAATCAAAACCTGTTTTTATTATTATGTCGGTTCTGGTACCGCTCTTAAATGCAATGTTTGCACTGGTTTGTTACTATATATCATTATTTTCATTACTCAATACTGTTTTAAAAATTTCATTCACTTTATCAGTATCCAGTGCTACGACCGAAAGGTGTTTTCCATAGCTTAAAATTATTAACTATAGATTATATGCATAACAACGGCACAAGATTGGTTAGAAGATCTTATGTTAATAAGCTGTAAAAGAGATATCTCAAAGTCGAGCACTATGTTATCAAAGCATTTTATCATAGACCCTAGTTAAAATATTTATCTTATTCTATTCTTATTTTATTACTATATTTTATTAATAAATTAAATATTATTATAATCTTTTTTTTTTTATTATTTATGTGCTTATTATCCTTATTATATTATACTATTATGTTGAATACTACATATTAAATGTAAAAGTAATTTCTGTTGATAAACTTTACTTTTATAATAAAAACGAATATGTTATATAATGTATAAATATATTATATTTGATAAGAGGGAGGTGTCTAACAGTTCACTCAGCGACACCATTAATTTTAAAGATAGCCACTCTTATGTAATGCAAACGATTGCAGCGACGTCTAGTGACAGCGTCCACGCAATTTTAACAATATGACGTCGTTTTCCATAAAATCAATGTTCAACGCCCTAATCATATTTACTATCATTGTTAGTTTTGTCGACGCGTTTCAGATAGATAATTGTGCTGGCGACGCGACATTCAGGCTTATACGATTTATCGTTTTCCAGAAGAGCATACGACGTGCAGTTGTCATCCCATTGCAGGACCTCTAAACAGCACCCCCCCCCTCTTGTCCCCGGGATTGTGTGCCCTACCACTATCGCAGTACGACGTTTAGTACTCGAATACCGATGTACGTTATTCGTGATTTATGCGCACTGTACACACGCTGTATTACGCTACTCTACATTATAATATTATCGCATTGGTACGTTATTTGCACAGCCGATCGTGCAGATGCGTGTTTCTCTTCTGACGATGGATTCGCACTCGTCTCGGCGGTAGGTGGTTGATTCAGCCGCATATGTATAGGCGCATGCCGCGTAACTAGGGGGGGGCTTGGGGGGGGGGTTTAGCCTCCCTAAATATTTAAATAGCCTCCTCTGATGAAAAATCTCAGGATTTTGTGATTTTTGTGATAAAATAGCTATTAACTTATTAGTATTAAGTTATAACAGTGCTGCAATGAGTAATGATTAATGGCCATATTTCATTGATGTATTAAATTTTAATATCCTTTATTATGGCTTTTGTTTTGCTTAGAAATTTCCAAAATCAAAATTTGGTTCACAAAATCGTGCATTTTCATCTTCTTATTATGCTAATTTTGAGTGGTTAGAGTATAGTATTAAGAAAAACGCTGTATTTTGTTATGCTTGCAGCATGTTTGCAAACAATTTTGGTTAAACTGAAGATACATTTCTCAAAACTGGGTTTAATAATTGGAAAAATGAAAGTTCTTTAATTACTATTCTTATACTTATTACTCGGTTATTATGTATCGTCTATTACAATTGTTTTATTTTTTAATTAAATTAATTTACAGTTATCTTCAAAATTAATGTCTCATACTGGTACTAAAATACATGTACAGAATACTACAAGATTGTCTAAATATGTGTCCAGTAAGAAATCAGGATCTGTTGTATCAAAAATGTGTATAGCTAATAAAGTTTTAATAGAAAAAAATAATGACTATAGAAAGAAACTGCATGATTATTATTAAACCTGATTTTGACATTAATGATATTAGCAAAGTGATCGAAAAACATGTTCATCTCAATCTTTATAAGTTGTTACAAGTAGCAATAAGTATTCCCATAAGTTCAGCAACTTGCGAACGATAATTTTCTTCTATGAGGCTTATCAAAAATTGGTTACGAACCAGTATGATACAAGACCGTTTCACAAATTTGACAGTATTAAATATCGAGAGAGATGTTGTTAACTCGTTAAATGATGAAGACATTTTAGAAGTGTATTGTACTAAAGACAGAAAATTTTTATTAAAATTAAATTAAAACTATTGTGTTGAATTTGTGTATAATATGTATCATTAATGTGTATTGTGGGACGTGGGTGAATAAGGGGTGTGGGGGGGGTCTGTGTGGTCTTGATATTTCCCCCCCCCCCCCAAATAAAAGCTCTAGTTGCACCTATGCCGGGCATGTCTGCATATGTACACAATAATAATAATAATTATGTCGTAATATATACTCATACATATATTGTGTTTATTATGTACACGCGGACACACGCGATATACCGACAATTCGAAATGCGCTGCACACGACGTCGTCGTTTCGTTTCGTATCGTGTTCTCGCATGTTATATAATCTCGTATTCTCGTTTGTGCGTATAAACAATATCAAGTGTGTTTGCGCGTATGCGTGCAATATACGTCGCTACGTGTACACGCGTACATCTGTTCGCGCGGGACGGACAACATGGTGTTTGCCGCGCGAGTCGAGTGCGAGCACGCCTACGTATGCATCGTGATATGGCGCACGGCATAACAATATTGTAATATCCTGTAGCCAACGTGACGTACTAATAACACGTCGGATCGAGATAGACACCTAATCAAATCCTTTTTGGCGTTTATGACGCTCCGTGTGCCGTCGTTGTGATTTTTACAACGTGCGTATTATACGTATTATGGTGTGTACACCGACAGAGCGTACTATACATTATACGTGAGTTTCGATTAAAAATGCGCAGCTGTATATTTCAATACTATGGTAGATCAGATGTGGTTTGAACATGCAAGAGACCGCGGTCAAAATTATTATGGGTGGGTGTTGGCCGGGGAAATACTCATCGTTTATAATACCATTAACATTTTTTGAAATAAATAAAGTTATAAGATTATTGACAGTAATAATTTTAAATTTATTATATATTATAATAGAAAAATGGATAAATTGCCCGTATTTTTCACTCTCGTTACCCTCCCTGTATAAAACCAATAAATGTAACATATAAAAACCTAAAAATCCGATTTTTTATTAAGATTAAATAATAATATATGATAACACTAATAACCGTCAGCCGATGCCCAGGCAAAAAAAAAAAAAACAAAACAATTAACCATACTGGATTCTGTGAAACGTTGATTCAAAACTGTGCACTAGTGTAATACAACGGTTTTAATTCATGAATATACAACAGTTGACGTTATACACGAGCGTATCATGGCAAGCATTGAATAATTTATTACTTGTAGAACCTTAAAATACCCTTATCGAATGTAGTGCACACAAATACTACCCGCTGTGTAAACGAACTACACACTAATAGCATACACACTATCGTTGAATTTCAAAGTACGGGAAAAATCTTACTCATACGTATATTAGTAATATCTCATTAGTCATTAGCAGTGGTGTCTATAAGATTTTTATAACAGCCCATGAGTTCATTAAAATGTTACCTACCCTAACGTATTGCTGTCCGAAAAATCTATTTTACATTTATGTAACGGACTCGATAAACTTGTTTTCAGTTTCAAAACGAGGAAACGATAATGAATAATACCATACATCGATAATACAGCTAATAATTTATTGTAACAAACCTGAGAAAACGTGCCAATTGATGGTGCTCGTGGTCCTCAATGATAAATGGAAAATGCAATGATGACGGTTCGCTGCACGCTATTCGTCGATTGTTATTGTTTGAACGAACGAATGTATTATAAAAAAACGCTGTGGCGCGCGAAACACATGCACGAATGGTATGCTCGAAATACGCGGTTCAGGTGCACAGTGTGTACGTGCGTGAAAGCTCCTCTTCTCCTCTTCTCACCGATGACCGAATGTATTTAAATCTATCCGCGGAGGAATTGAAGGTATGACTGGCATGAGAATATAATATACATATAGTGCTCGATATACGTCTATTAATAGGTAGACACCGCGTGCTGAAACCTCGTGAAGAATCTTTCAAACGTCCTCAGATGGCACACTCCGCTGTTGCAATAATATTTTTCTCGCACAACCTGTGTGACTATGTTCTGATGTTCATGTACCTGAAGCCACGCGGATAATAATGCGTACGTCGACTGCGGGTCGGTTCGGCAGTACTTACTACGTACTACTACTTAAAGTTTCTTTTTTTTCCCAATCAGACATTTTTGGCGCAAGTGGAATCGTTGGGAAAACTCCTGTGTTGCTACTGCAGATCGCTAACCCCTCACGACCGTATGCAAAAATATCGCTCGCGCTTTTTTTATTACATTGTATTCTTGCCGTCCTGCCCACAATGCATACAAGGTGATTTTGGGTTCAGAATTATTCGAAAAACGAAATCTATTCCCACTATTTTTAACAATTATATTGTAATGTACATGAGCTATTTGATGGTTGTACCTTATACATAACAAATTGATTGGTACTGGTTCGATATTTGATTTTTATGCATAGAAAATTTTAGAAAATAAAACTACTATATACAGGGGTGGATAGGAAGTATTTTTGTTACAGGGAAATATTTTAAGGGCCCCCAAACTAAAAAAAAAATTTGCTCGCTTTGCTCGCATTACTTATATATCTTATATAACAACTTTACTTACAATTTATTTATAATATTATATAATGTTGTTACAAAAACTATTCAAATCATTTAAAACAAATTTAGTTAATCATTTACAATTTTATTAT
>JAIPRK010001823.1:0-40987 GCA_025469195.1 Chaitophorus viminalis
AATTAATTTATATTGGTTTTCACATTGTGAGCGATTTAAAAAAAAATTTAGTATAAATACTGAATACTGAATAGGCCCCCCAAATAAAAATTGCCCCGGGCCTCAAAATATGTAGCGCCGTCACTGGGACAACGTATAGTTGTTAACACTATAGTAAAGTATAGTTTTCATTTTTACGTGCATTTCTAATTTAAAATTACTTAGTGAATCAAGTCATGTATTTGCGGATGGTACATTTTCGTAGGCACCGAATTTTTTTTTACAAATGTACACTGTACATGTTTGGAAAAATTAATTTTATGTACCGGTTATTAATGCATTTTTAAAATCAAAATCATCTGAAATGTATTCAACATTTTGAACTACAATTAAGGATTTATGTCTAGAACTTATTGGTCAAAGTTTAGAAGTTAAATTTCTCCACTTGGATTTTGAAAAATCAGCTCATATATCGGCCAAAAATGTTTTCCCCAATTGTCGAATAATTGGTTGCCGATTTCACTTACACCAAAGTTGGTTTCATAAAATAAAAAGTAACAAATTTTTGTTGAAACATTACACCGAGATAATAGAGACAGGTGTTTGGCTTCAATATTTTATTGACTAGAGTTTTTAATCCTTGATGAGGTTGAATGTGGTTTTGTTGAGCTTATGTCTATAACGCTGCCTAGTGTAACAGATTTTATTGATTATGTACTTGACAATTATATATCAGAAGATTCGCAATTGCCACCTTTTATTTGGGCTGAAGAGCCACTAACATACCCAAGAACAACTAATGGACCGGAATCTATCCATTCAAATTATAATCAGCAATTTTATAAAGAACATCCAAATCATCAAAATGTTATAAACGTATTGATTGAAATTCAAGCCGAGACTAATTTAAAAATAAACAGCATTGGAAGAAAAATAACTAATAAATTAAAAAAAGAAACTGATGAAAGCAAAAGTTTGTACAAAAATATTGGGAGACTTATAAAGTTAAAAAAAATTTATTAAATTATATAAAAATAATTAGGACCACGTTTTGCGGGAAAAAAATTAATTATAGAAATCATAATATTGATAAATAAAAAATAAATATGTAAAAAATTAAATTAGGTTTTAAAAAAAAATTGAATATTTAAATATTTTTCTAAGACTATTGAGCCAACCTCCTCGCGGTATCTTTTAGTTAACGCTAATAGGCTCAGATTAAGTAAAATATGTTAATATATACAAAGAAATAAATGCGCCCAAACGTATTATTATAAAGGGAAATATTAAGCCCAAACGTGTTAAGCATTTACGCCCAAAAGTGTTCTGTTTTGGGTAAATGCACTCAAACGTATTTCCCTTCATGGGGTCCGGACCCCTCCCATTGACTCGTATAATATATTAAATTTGGTGTTTCTATATGACAAAACAAATTTTATCATACAATAGAAGGATTTTGTAAATATTTTTCAACGCTTAAGTTCTCAACATTTTCAATCAATATAATGATTTTTTTTTTAGATTCTGAACGGAATGATGTAATCTATTGGTTTTATAATGATGTGTTTTTAATTATTTTTTTTTTTTGAATGTAGATGGTACTTGGGCAAGTAAAAAATCCAACTTTTTCAATATTTTTAAATTCTGAACGGAGTAATGGAATCTATTGGTTTCACAATGATGCGTTTTTTTTTAAATTCTGAACGGAGAGATGGAATTTATTGATTTTACAATGATGTGTGTTTTTTTTTTTTTGTGTCTGACGACCACTTTTTTTGCAGTAAAAATGCTTTGATTTGCTTATACAGCAACTTTTCTGGTAGGAAAGTGAATGTAGATGGTACTTGGGCAAGTCAAAAATCCAATTTTTTTTAATACTATTTGCAAAAATCGAAAAAAACGTTAAAAAAATTACGAATAAACGGGAAATTTTACGCAAAATCACGTTTTTACAAACTACATTTTTTTTAAAATTCTCTAACTCAAAAACGAAAAACCGCAACAACATGAAATTTTCACCAAATCTTTATATTGGTGTTCTCTATACATGGTTAAGTTTTCAAAGTATTTTGACTTATTTATAGGTAATTTAAATTCTCGATTTTTGTAAATTTTCTTTTTTTAAACACCTATAAAATTTAATTGGCTGGCCAAAAACTCTCGAAAATTTAATACAAGGTTTATAATAAGTTTATAACTTATCGTAACTAAAAAATATCGGAGATCATTTCGCTCAATTTTTTTTATAAGCCCATAAAGCTCAAATTTGTATAAAATGTGTCAATATCACTATAATTTGCAAGTTATTTTGTAGAGAAAAATTCATAAATATTTTTCTGTTTATACTTAAGGTTCAAAATTTTAACACTAGTTTGTTCATAAACTAATCTTCAAAAGTATATAAAAAATTTCTAAATTTTTACGAAATTACATAAAATAGTGATTTTTTGTCAAATGATTTTAAATATTTGTTTTAATTCAAAAAGTATAAGTCGCAGAAACTTGAAATTTTTACCAGTTGTTAATATAGGCATTTCCTCTATGTCATATTGTTTTCAAAATATTATATTGATTTTTAAGCCACTTATAAGCATTTAAAAAATTCGAATTTTTTACATTTTTTTTTATAATCGGTGATAAAAAAAATTGACTAATACAAAATACTTGAAAATTTAATAAAAGATTCCACACAAGTAGTTTTTATTGTCATTCAAAAATCATCAAAATCCATAGGCACATTTTTTTTTTATAAGCCTTTGAACATCGAATATTGACATAAAATTACATGTAAAATATAATATAATATATAAAATTCTAGACTGACAAATCATATAGGTTTTTGAAATTTGCTCTAACTCAAAACCGAAAAACCGTAACAACTTGAAATTTTCACCAAATCTTTATATTGGCATTCTCTATATATAGTTAAGTTTTCAAAGTATGTTGACATATCTTGACGCGGACCCGCGCGGCAGCCGTTATCGAAACGCCTGTCGCCGACTGCGCCTTTGTTCTCTTGTCAACCACCAGACCGCGGCACACAGCGTCCGAGCGACAACCCGCGACTCCATTCATCACTGGAGGGGAGGTTGCGGGCATCGACTGCGACGTCCGCGCGGTGCAACTTTTGGAACCGGTCCGGCGGTCTGGGTTTACCTGCCTATGTGTGCACGACACGATCATTTTTCGACGACCGTCGCGTCCACGTAAGAAAGTGTTCAGTCTATGATTGTTTTATTTATTTTTTTCATTTTGGGCCACCACCCTGGCTGTGTGAGCGAAGTGTATTTTTAATAAAACTTTCAGTACATCGGTACATCAGTTGTGTGTTTGGTTCTTTTCACCTTATTGGTTACCTCATCATACTTTGTGGCGTCACCACCTGGTGCCGCGACAATTTTGACTTATTTATAGATAATTTAAATTTTCGATTTTTGTAAATGTTTTTTTTTTTTAAAATATCCATAAAATGTTTTTGGCTGTCCGAAAACTCTTGAAAATGTATTAAAGGATTAAATATAAATATACTAATTGTAAATAAAAAATATCGGAGATGGTTTCACTCAACTTTTTTTATAAGCCCATAAAGTTCAAATTTGTATAAAATATGTTAAAATCGCGATAATTTGCAAGTTATTTTGTAGTTGAAAATGTATAAAATTTATTCTATTTATACTTAAGGTTCAAAATTTTAACACTTGGTTGTCCTTATGCTACTCTTCAAAAATCTATAAAAAAATTTCTACCGGACTTAGAGGAAAAAATTTTATGATCGTTTGAAATTCAAATTTTTACGAAATTGCATACTATTGCATTATACTTCAATTTAAATATAAAATACAATATTATAATTTACCCATTTTAGACCAACATATCATAATCATCTTCATTCAGAATCGTTATTCGTGTACAATGATACTTATCATTGCATTCAAATTTAACAAATCCATTGTAATAACCAAATACCTATCCTATGAACGAGGGGCACTCCACCCCAACTGTACAGCAGAGCGAGGCCTATCCGGTTCTTTTTTTTGTTATCAATTTTGTACTAAACAAGGTTGAAAAACATCAAGTTATTGGTTATTGAACAAATTCTCTCATAAAAATTAATTAAATGATAGCGAAAGAACACGGTTTAAGATGGCCATGGTATTACAAAAAATTCATCGAATTATGAATATGGTGTATTTATTTAATAAAGAGTAATTGGGGGGTGTGGGGGCAAAACCCCCACGACTTTGTATTCTAAAAATTTTTAGAACCATCCCCATGAAAAATTCCTAAATACGCCACTGGTCACAATGATGGTCGCAAGTTGGATGTTCTTCATGGTTGAAAAGGTAAGAATGGGTGAGATGTGTATGTCCAATTCTAGCTCTTGTGGTGACTTCATCTACTTCACGAGTCGTGTTGGTGGGAGATTGCCATTTTTGTATGGTTTTTTTTTTATGTGTCTTAATTTTTTGTCGGAGGTACGGTCTCATTGTGATTGCCACTGTTGATTGGAGATTAGATTAATTATTCTTGATAGGTCAATATATAGCAGTGAATTTATAGCAATTGATTCAGTGGATGATATAGCTTGGTTTGCTAATAAGTCGCCTTCTTCGTTACCTTTGATACCTGCAGTGTGTGAAGAGGCCCACATGAACAACAATAAAACAATGTTTTATCCATAATATTGTCGAGAACCTTTTCGTTATGTCACCACAATATTTATTACATATTATAGTGATATCAGTCTTGATACTTGTTTGAAATTGAAAACTTAAAGATTGCTCCTCAGATTTAAATAGTGTTCGCAGAAATTCAGTGTCAAAAATCCCACTAATTAAGATAAATTAATTTATTTTTATTTTTATACGTTATTGTGTTTAATTAAACAATATAATATAATAAATGTATAGATAACAATAATAGTAATAATAATGTAGTAATAATGAATTAATGGAATCCATTTTTTCTATATTTTCTAAATTTGTATTATTATGTTTATTATTATTATGCCTATCAATTTCTCAATGAAATAATATTACTACAACTACGACTATTTATATAAAAATATAAAAAAGGTTTTACAAGCCTGTACAGTGTGCGGCTTTCTGAACATCATAGTTTAGTTACTCTTTAAAAAAATAGCTCTTTCTTACGAAAAGGTTCTCGGCCCTAGGTGTAAACATCGAATCCATTAAAACGACGGTAAAACCACGATGACAAATAGAGCTACATAGCCACATAGGTAATAACAGCGATTACGATTTTTGTGATATTAATTGAAGTATTAGATATAATAGGATTTTATTTTTTTTATTATATATATATATATATTTTAAATAACATAATTAACTTTTTAAAAGGTATTGCATATAATTTTAATTTACAAGTGTAAATATTATACATATTTATTTTTGATTTATATATATCAAACTCTTTATATTTATAAGTTATAATTATATTTTACATATTTAATATTTAACAAAAAAAACACAATTAACATTTAAAAAAATTTTGTACAACATTTTAGTTTGCAAGTGTAAATATTACACATTTAGTTTAGATATATATATATAAATTATTTTTAGTTATTAATTTATTATTATATAATACATTGTGAATTTTTCATATAATATTACCCCATATAATTTTAATTAAAATAAAATATAATGTTCGATATTTTTGTGATCTCTATTGATATTTTTGTAATCGCTTTAATTAACTACATTTGTTAATTCTGTTTTCGTTATTTTGGTTTCGCTATTATGACCATTGCAGTAATAGTTTCGATATTTTGACCGGATACCGTTAAAAACATAGTAATATTGTTTTTCAACAATCGTGTTGATTGTTGAATCACCTAACAATATTTTTGACAAGGGATTGATTTGAACAGTTTCCAATAATATTATTTACAACTTTTAATACGCTTTTATTTTCACTTTCAAGTAGTAAATATTAACTTAGACATGGTTTCATGGATATGGATAGTAATTATTTACATCTATGCTAGTTAATGCATTTGCAGAAGATAATTTCTTGAATTTCTCAATAGTTATCTTTATCCAAATAATTATTTGTAAAATATCGAATAGGTACATATTTTTATTTGGATAAAAAATATTGAAACTTTGTTTAAACTTTTGTTGACAAATTTTTCTCAGTTTTTATTACGCTAGTTTTAAATTGTGACAAAAGTCTGTGACCTTTCAGTAGTTGAAAATTCAATACATATTAATTTTTATTCATACGAGCTACGGCTTGAATATTGAATAATACATTAATACATACAGCACAATTCAAAAGTTTTTTTTATTAATCAATAAAACTAAGTTTAAAAGTATAGCAAGTTAAACAGTTTTAAGTGTTTTAACTATAGTCCATAAAAATGCCATAAAAATGTACTCTAAAGCAAAGTAAGATTAAAGGATTTGAAGTTACTTGTTGGAGTAACTGTACGTAAATTATATTTTAATTATCTGTGAATTCGATACTATCATAATCTTTTTTTTTGGTTTTATTAGCTACTGGTATAAAAACTATGATAGCTCAACAATAACTAAAAAATACATCACATTATATATGCAAATCATGAATAATGAACACAGTAATATAATATTATCTATATAAAAAAAGCTTCATTATGTTAACATTTATTCACCAATAATGTGAATAAAGTTGAAGTTAAAATAATGTTATGCATATTTAATCATCTTAACTCAACTACATATTAAAGAAATAACAAATACAATAGTGTTCACAATAGACTATCGGTAGTGATCTAAACTAAGATGTTCTAATTTCGATTGTATAAGTGGGACGTTCTATCTCTTGGTCGGATAGTTACAGGATAACCATGAACGTTTCTCATTGATAGGTCTACTTTTAATTTGATGTCACTTAATTTAGTATCGATGTGCGCGCTGAAGTTTCCAAAGAATATAGACAACAGCAATTTCATAAACTTGGAACCTGTAAATTAATATATATTAATGTTGTTATAAATTAAAAGTGTTTATTATTATGCAATTTTTTTTTATTTTTTTTCTAGCTATCAGTATATAACTATTTAGCTCGACAATTATTATGCAATGTAATTATGATAAATATGATTTATATGTTACCGATACAAGTTCTTGGGTTACCGCTAAAAGCTGTATTTATGACGTTCTACAACATTTTCGGAGTTGAAGTTATCCGGATTGAATGACAAAGGATTTGGAAACATTCCAGCAAAACGGTGTTTGCCTATCGAAGATACTATACAGGTTGTTCCTTTTGGCTGCACGTGGTTACCGTTACCCGATACTAAAAGGTATTTATTTTATTTTACTCTATCCGCAATGAACTGTAGTTATTTTTATCAATTACAATTTTAATCATAACTCACCGAATTTAACATCATCTTGCAGTTGTCTATGGAACACTGGACCGGCCGGGAAAAGTCGTAGGGTTTCTTTTACACTTGTTCTAACTTCTAGATACACGAGTCAATATGTTTCTTTGATTGTAAATGTTTCATCGCCATTGCCAAAAACATCATACATTTCATTGTATAGTTAATCCTAAGTAATTGAAGACAAAAGAATTGGAAAAAATAATTTAATTTCTACTAAACATTAGAAATAGTACACTTATCCAATTATACGCAAGAAATTAATTTCTGTCTATTCAAAGCCTTTCATCAATGTACACAAATCCAGAAAAATATTTGGATATTGAAAGACCATTTTTTGGTCTTTAAACACTTATAAAGATAATTTTGCCTATGCATTCCAATAATTATTTAATTACTGTAATCACAACTTCTGTGGAATCTTCTATTACATTTTTAAGTATTTTGTCCCGACCAATTTTTTTTATCAACAATTATAAAAATTATAAAAATGTATATCTTACGTTGGCGTGTTCTAATGAACTGGAGCCCTGCGCCTACGATGGGGTATGACGGAGGTCCTGTGAGCTTGGATGCCAATATGTACAATTTCCTGCGACTCCATTTGTAATGACCCCACAGCCCTACGACTAAAGCAATTACTGCATAAGCAATATACTTGAATCTTGTCACTGGAAATCCATCAGTTGATTGCACGTACATTTTGATTATTACTCCAGAGTTTGATTTTTGTCTACTAAACATAGATTGTTAAAATATATGTCATACAGTATTTTCCTACGATATACTGTGTATACATTTTATAGTATCTACTTATTATTTTTGTTATATTATGCCCTAGAACTTAATTTTATAACTGACCAAAGGTCTTTATGAAAATCATCAACATCTCATTATAATATTTACGTATATTTTAACTTTGCAAATTTGAATACTATGACTATGCAATGGTTTTATAATTATGAAGGTCATATAGGATTTCCTATTCATACCGATAACTAAATTTAATCAACAGTTGGCTTAATCATTATTCATAAAAATTATTATTTTCAAGGTCTAAACGTCTAGTGAAGTATATCATACATAAATAGTTGGTATTGTTATAAAATGGGCAAATTAATTACCAGGACTAATATTTATATTTTATATGCAATAAAGGTTGTAAAATACGCATTTTATTTAAAAAAATATGCAAAATGAATTTATTATTATTATTGGAATCTTTAACCTATGGCCTACTATCTAGTAGAACATATGAACTTGATAACTATAATAAATGCATCGAATCATTAAAAGTTTTACCAATAGTTTTTAAATTACATTTTTCAAGTTCTACACACATTAATAGTTACGGATTTGAATTGTCTTTGTGGAGTAGACCAACTAATGAAATTACAAGAAAATTGACCGTCAACGTCTGTGATCTCATATATTGAAACCCAAACTAGCCCCCTTCGCAAATTTCCAAACAATTAGAATTCACATTTTAATAAATTGTAGAAACATAATTTTTGCGGATGTAGACTAATCAGGAAGTATATTTTTTTAAAAAATTCTTAAACAATGGATTTTATAATTTTTATAAAAGTATATGAGATTCTAACATTGCTTAACATAAATCTATTTATCATTGCTGGTTTCATAGATGGAAATGTTTAAAACCACTCAAATTATTGAGTATAAATGTCCGTCCATTTACGCAACATAGCCGAACTAATGAAATAAAATAATTCTTTTCTGTCTCTATATACCTACACCGTTAAAACAATGTGTTGGTAATTTTTTTGGACGTCCGATCAAGATGATATTAGGTATATATTATACTAATATATGAATAATAATATTATACCTACTAATATTTACTAATTATACTTATATATATATATATATATATACGTTTACGAGAAATTCGACAAATGAATCGAAAATTATCGACGTTTATTATATCAATATCATAAAATAACAATATAAACATTTCAAATTTAGCAAAATTAACAACATTCTCAAAAATCCATAAATATGAATAAAAAAAAAAAAACGGTTCATCGTAGAACACATCGTAGCATCCTGCCCGCAGAGGAAATATGCTGGAAGGATGCTTGGAATTTAATTCACCAGTTAGGTGGTAATGCGGCTAAATGGTTAACCATTTTGGATGTTCGACTATGTTATCATTTATAGTTACCAAAAACTTTTCTGTATTTACCTAATTTGTTTATTTAATTTGTTAATTTTTTTTTTTACATATTTATTTACTCATTTATTTGCTTACACACATATTTATTCATCTTTGTTTTTACATGTATTTTGATTATTCATTTATTTTCAGTTATGCCGATGTCATTATGCTAAGATAATAATATATGATAGGTAATTATAACAGATGTATCAAATAAAAATGGAATACTCATCATAGCATATGAAAAACCATCTACATTCACTTTCATTTCAGAAAAGTTACTGTATGAGAAAATAAAAGCATTTTTACCGCCCCCAAACGTGATGACAGTCACCAAAGTAAAAAATTTAATAAAACACACATCATTTTAAAATCAATACATACGTAATTCCATTCAGAATTTAAAAAAAGTAATTGTATTTGTTTCGAATTATTCTGGAACACCCTTTATATCATTTAATATATATTATCATGATTTCTATTTTGAAAATATTATATTGTTTAGCAGAATTTAAATAATTTTTTGCACTTACATTTTTTTTTCTTTTTTATTTTTCTTTGGATAAATTTTACTATGTTTTTGGCGATGGTGATGAAACATATTTTACAACCGAAGAAATATATAAACTTGTGTGTTTAGAACAAATGATAAAAGAAACCTTACGATTTTTCCCACCTGCGCCAGTGCTGCTTAGAAAACTGCACGATGATGTTAAAATCTGTGAGTTACGATTAAAATTGTAACTGTTAAAAATAACTACAGTTCATTGCGAATAAAATAAAATAAAATGAATTACTTTTTAATTTTAGGTAACTACGTGCTGCTAAAAGGAACACTCTGTATAGTATCTTCGATAGGCACACACCGTTTGACGTTTGTCCGTTTGTCATTCAATCCGGATAACTTCAACCCCAAAAATGTCGTAAAACGTCATAAATACAGCTTTATAGCTTTTATCGGTTGTCCAACAGTTTGTATTGGTAATATCATACTTATCATTATAGCATCACAAAACAATTAACATGTATTTCTTAATCTTAAACCTTCAGTTACAGGTTTCAAGTATCCTATGTATTGTCTATGAAAATTCTATTGTCTACATTCTTGCAGAACTTCAGCGTTCACGACGATACTAAATTAAGTAACATCAAATTAGAATATTAGACATAGAAATGAGAAACGTTCATGGTTATCCTGTAACTATCCGACCAAGGAATAACGTATAACTGAAGTAAAGAACCAGTCTTGAAATCATAACGAAAACGTTAAATGATATTTTTAAAATATCAGTGATCAAAATGGTACAGTACACAAATGATTAACGAACAAGTATATATACGAAGCAAAAACAGAAAACGATAAAAATCGTCAGCAAAATTTTATTGAAATTTTTGATATTTTTAAGTTTTAAATATATTTAATATATATTTTATTTGTTTTTATATACGTATACCTATCCTTTATAATTATTTACGAGTATATTGTTTTTAAGTTAAAAACCCGTACACAGAATAATTCGAGTATTGAGAATTGAACTAGTAAAACTGCCGAAAAATATTCATTTGAAATTATTTAATCAGAAAACACACAGAAAGAATTTTATCAGAAAATAATTTGCCACAACCGTGTTGTTAAAGCAAAGGAGTGGTTTAATTTGTATTTTATTATAATTTAAATATTCTTTTCGGTGTGCGGCAGGCTTGATCCATTTCGACATAATACGGGTCGCCGATCAACGGACAACTAACTCTACTTACCTACTACTTATGGTATGTAATATATATTTAATAAAATATTGTGATAACTCCATTATCAGAACGCAACACGCAGTGTTGTAAAAAATAATTTAAAAAGTGTTTACGTAATTACTCAATTATTTGAAACACCATCCAAATAATTTTCATACAAATGTATTTAAGTATTATTCAAATACTTACTAAATGAATACTGACACCAAATAGCTGGGATAAAGGAATAACTCGAAAATAATAAATTTAGTTATAATAATCGTAAACAATTTTAAGGTATATAAAGATAATATGTATTTATATTAATTCATAACTACAAAAAAAAAAAATAAATAAATAAATAAAAATTTAAGCAGACAACAAAAAGTATTCAATAAAACTGTATCAAATAATAAAAAAAAGTAATTTAAATACCATTCAAATACTTCAAAAATAAAAGTATTTAAAAAAGTATTCAATACTTCAAAAAGTATACTTTTACTCGAATACTTTACAACACTGGCAACACGTGTTTTAGCTGAAAATCTTTCATCCGAACCGTATATAAGACGAAAAATAATTGCAAGGACCATATTATTTTCACCGTAAATGACTTTTTTCAGCATATTTCAACACATGAAAGTACAGGCTAACTACACAAAATGTCAAAATCTTTAAATTTTTTAAGATATAATGACCTAGGTCCTAGGTATATAAATAATTGTACATTTGTGAATGAAATATATGAACACTTTAATGATACAAAACCAGAATTGATTAAAAACATGATTTTTTTAAAAAAATCAAAAAAATAGTTTTAATCATTTAAAACATGATTTTTTTTGTTTAAAACGTGTTTTTTTAAAATGATTTTTTCAGCTGTTTTGAACATGTTTAAAACATGATTTAATCGAGTTTAAAACAAAATATGTAATTTATTTAAAATAAAAATCATTTATTTAATACCTATCATAATTTTTATCATAACTTGATGTGTAATTTAACCACGGCTGTCGGTTTTACACTTAAAAACCGTTTTTGAATATTTTGATAATAATTGATGATAAAGAACTAATCTGTTATCTACATCGTGATAAAGAATACTGAATAATATAATCTTAGATCATATACACATACATATGTATATGATCTAAGAATATATTATTAGTATAGAGAGCCTATAAAATAATAATATATTCTTATATAGGCTCTCTAAATATTAGTATTTAATTTACTATTTTGGCGGGTTTGCGCCACAATATTTCCGATTATAAAATCAATCTTTACATTAATGCTACTTTTCTTATTATCGATGTCATTGGATATCATAATTCAGGTTTCTTAAAATAGTATTAGTTTTAAGGAAAACATCTTGTTGTTAATGAAATATTATTATCAATGTTTCTTTATTTCTCAATTCAACAACTGTGAAATGGTATTGAATTAATAGCATATGCCGTTAAATTGACGAACATTTATTTTTAAGCAAAATGTCAGCCAATCAGAAGACATATTTTGGTGTCGGTTTATATTATAGCAAATTATCAAACGCGTTTGTCTTTGTCATTGTCGTATTGAGTTACCCGACTCGTTATTTTTATTTTTTTGTACAAAGTGTCAACTTAATACATGTGTAACATTTTTTAAACCAAATTTAAAATCATCATTTATGTGCATATATGCACATAAATGATGATTTTCTGTTTTAAACAACTGTTTTTTTATGTTGTTTAAATCATTTGTTTTAAACGTTTTAAACAAAACCCTAAGGCTTTTTCCGCCGGCGCCATTAATCTTCAGATAACTGCAAGATGATATTAAAATTAGTGAGTGACGATTAAAATTATAGTATTGTAAAAAATAATTACAGTTCATTGCGAATAGATTAAAATAAAACAAATTAATAGCGCTCAAAAGTCGATTTTTGCAGATAGCAGATAACTGTCTCAGTATCGGATTCGTATAGGTATAAAAATTATGAACTGTATTAAAAAATAATTAATAATATAGCCTATAGGTCCGTGTTAATTTTTATTATCACACATATAATGCTCATATTGCATTGGTAATCTAAAATCAATAGCAAATAGTGCCAACAAATTACATCACAATGTTACGCATTATAGCAATATATTTTTAATACTCAATAAAATGAAATTTAAAGGTATAGCATTTTAACAGTTTTTGAACATGCGGTCCATGATAATTATATGAAATATACTCTACAGCTAAGTAGGATTAATGTATTCGAAGTAAGCTGTTTGCGTAGAAGTTCAAAAATTATATTTCAATCATATCTTATAAATTGATACTGCCACATTATCGTTTTAATCCAAAGGATAAAGGCCATTGACAAAGCAAAACACATCACAATATCTATGCAGATCATGAACAATGAATATAGACATATTTTATAAAAAGAACTTTAATATATTTTAATTTTATTCACCGATAAACTAGTAGTTAAAATTAATAGTATGCATAACTTAGTCATCTAAACTCCAGTGCAATAGATAATTTAATATTTATAATAAATTGTTCACGATAGACTGCCGGTAGTGAACAAAAACTACGATGTATTCTAATTTTGATTATACGTGAAACTTGTATCTCTTGGTCGGATAGTTATAGGATAACCATGGACGCTTCTTATTAATAGGTCTACTTCTAATTTGATGTCATTCAAATTAGTGTCGGTGTGCACGCTGAAGTTTCGCAACAGTGTAGACAACAGGACTTTCATAGACAGCATACCATACTTGGAACCTGTAATTGAATGTCCAAGGTTAAGACACAAATGTTTATTGTTATGCGATTTTTTTATGATAGTATGATACCGATACAAGCTCTCGGGCCACCGCTGAAAGCCATAAAGCTGTACTTATGTCGTTTTATGACGTTTTCAGGTTTGAAGTTATCCGGGTTGAATGACAATGGATCTGGATACAACCCAGCAAATTGGTGTGTGATTAATGGCGATACAATACAAGTTGTTCCTTTTGGCAGCACGTGGTTACCCGAAACTAAACGATAATTTGTTTTATTTTATTCTATTCGCAACGAACTGTAGTTATTTTTTTACAATATTAACATTTTAATCGTCACTCACTAATTTTAACATCATCTTGCAGTTGTCTAAGGAGCACTGGCCCGGGCGGAAAAAGTCGTAAGGTCTCTTTTATCACTTGTTCTAAGTACACAAGCTTATATGTTTCATCGATTGTAATTGTTTTATCATTATCGCCAAAAACCTCATAAATTTCATCGTAAACTTTATCCTAATAAATTTATGACAATGAAATTGTGATAAAACAATTTAATATCTACTAAACAATCAAATATCTATTTTTTATTCTTCAATATAAAAATTTTGGAATTTATGTATTGTATTATTTAAAGTGTGTTTCAAAATGATTCGAGATAATTGCAACTATACTTTTTTTTCCATACATAATTCTTTTAATTTTTATTTATTTTTTAATAAATATTATAAGTTTTTGTTTCAACAAAATCGTATTAAAATATTTTTTTTTTTACTCAAAGAATTAAAATTTGAAAATCTAAGCATTTATTGTACCATTAAAAAAAATCTTAATATCCAACTTATTAACCATATATTTTTTAAAAAAAATTATAGTATTTATAAATGTTATTAGAATTTGATCAATAATTAAAATGACTACAATTTTATTATTGTACGTCCTAATAAGATAAGATTAGGTTATTTCTAATATAAAATATTATGAAGCATATTATAATATTTTTGTTAACATTCTCACAAACTTGGAGAAAATCAAGAGATAATGTTTTAAATTATTTAATAAATTTTTGATGTAGTACAGTACAATATGGTTTATCGAAAAATAAACAGTACAAAAGTTATTGCATTTGTAGAAACATCCTAAAACACTCTTTATTTATGTTTTTTATTTTAAGCAATTAAAAAATAAATGCGTAAATTCGCATTGCTAAAATATGTAATGCCTATCCATGAATATAGTCATTTAGATTACATAATATCCAGCGGTAAGTTGTAGTAACCCTCTATGTACTCGTATTTGTATACTCAATTTATTATACATATCTACTATTATATATTTTAATTGATAAATCGTGTTACTTACTTGAATATCTGGATGGATAGCTAATAATAAAAGACAAAAGCATAATGTAATAGCACTGGTTTCAGTACCCTGTGTAAATAAATGTATAGGTGTAATTTAAGCAGCTGTTATCATTTTTACTGTTTTTCAATACTTACAGTAATCATCATAGTTACAACTTCATCTTTAATGTCATTATCAGATAAATTTGCACCAGCGTCTCTCAATTCCAACAATGTGCTCATAAATACCTTCAAATTTTTTTCTAAATATTTAAAAAAAACGTTATCCAAGATAAATATTATCTGAATTTAAACAAGGCAAATGGATAAGAGTAATACTATATTACTAAAAACTCACTTTCGCCTACATCGATAGAATCATCTAAAGCATTTGCGTTATTCATTAATTTCTTCTGAGCGTGAACTTCTTTCATTTCTTTGATCACCTGAAAATTGAAAATGTATTCTATTAATGACAACCCACAGTGCATTATTACATATTACTACGTAAACCTTTGGGTCTCTTATTAGATCTTACCTGATTTGGAAGTTTATGTGCAGTTTTGTAGATTTGATCTGAACCGGTGAGTTTTTTATAAATTGAGAACATGATATCTGGATAAAGCCACGGTTTGTAAATCCTTGTTACATCTAATTTTAATGCTCTAAAAATAAACCAAGATAAATTAATTATGTCCATGTATTTTCTATGATATTTCATGAAGTGATTTGTACTTTTGTACAGTGGTGGCGAATTCGGATTTATTATTTGACTGAGTTCTCAGGTTGTAACCCATCATGGTTTCTGCGTACATATACAATGCATACCAGTTTCGATCGGTACAAAATTTAAATATATGATGTATACTTACGGCATATTGTATCAAGAACAGTGGGCGCAATATAGTCCATAAGATCGAACGGTTGTGTTCTACCCACTTCCTTTTTTAAATTTTTAATAAGAATTTCGTTTTTCTCATTAAAAATAGGAAAAAAATCTTTTATAAGATTGACATTAAACACAGGATTAATCATACGGCGATGAACTCGCCATTTATCAACTGCATTCGTAAACAAATAAGATTAGAATGATAATTTGACTTTAAAATATACTAAGTACTTCATATCTATATTAATCGACCAGTGACCACCTTTATAAATACCTGTCTCTTTATCACATATTAATAATTTAAATATTTTGATATATTGCCAATTATAGATACCTAATAATATAATGATATCAAATATTATCAAATAATTTCAATTACCTCCTTCCCGTGATACTCTCTTCTCATTACTTAAATTTTATGTCAACAATTTGTAAGTTTGTATTATTGTTCCTCAAATTATTTATAAGCTATTTCAAACAGTTAGTTTTGTTGCATTCAATCCGTTAAATTGTAATAGTTAAACTTACTAAAAATATACTCTATATGCACTAACCTGGAGCTGTGAATATACCTTCGCCGAGTAAGTTTTTCATAAATTTATAAAAACTGCTTTTTTCCAGAGCCTTGGAACTATTTAATATAATCTAAAAATTTTTATTGAATTAGTGAAGACAATTTAAAAATTTTAGTACATTTTTTTTTCAATTATTTCTAATTTTCTTTTACTAAAGATTGAAAAGGTTCATAGGTCTAAATTTAATAGAGCATAACTTTACGAATAATCGGTTGATTACATCTAAAGAGCTATAATATTTTCATTTCTTGAGGAAATGAGGAATTTATAGTTACTAGATCCAATTTATATTAGTAAGTAAGCAGAAAATATTTAATTAATTTAGTATTTATTGAAATAACATTACTTGCAGGTCTTCTGGTTTAGAAATTACAACGGCAAATGAAGTCCCCATCCAGATTTGAAACGGTTCAGATCCGTATTTCTCAGCAATTTTCATCATATTTTCCATCACCTCTGAAAACCCAAACAAATGCAGTTTGCCTTTTATTAAGCATTATAGTACATTCTATTATATTTTAATAATTGTTGTTGAAATTCCTTTTTGATTCTCGGATTCTTATATTCTCAGTAATAATTTGTATCTTACGTTGGCTTGTACCGAGGCCCTGAAGCCCTGTGCCTATGATCGGGTATGATGGAGGTCCTGTGAGCTTGGATGCCAATCTGTTGAATGTCCTCCGACTCCATTTGTAGTAGCACCAGAAGGCAAAGGCTAATGTAATCACTGCATATGAAATAAACTCAGATCTTGACACTGGCAACCCACCAGTTAATAGTAGGTCCATTTCGGTTATCATACAATAACGTTTGATTTTTTTTTTCTACTAAACGCTACAGATAGTCAAATATGTCATACAGTCATATACTACGACGTAATGATAAATATTTTATAGACCTTATAATTTCTGTTATATTATGGCATTATGCTCTATGACCTAATATAATACTTGACCCAAAGGTCTCTATGAATACAGCTGCAGTTTATTATATTTACATATATTGTAACAATAAAAATTAGTATATTATACAATGATCTTATGATTATAGAGGTTATATTGAATTCGCTACTTATATATATATAGCTATAAATAAACAACAGTTGTACTTATCATTAAATATAGCCGCAAAGTTTTTCATTAGTCAAATAAAAATTTATTCAATTGATTATTTGAATAAAAAATTATTGATATAATTTCATTTTATTATGCTTGTTTAATTTTATACATCATTTCCATTTTTATGATTATTCATTAATGTTCGCGCACACTGTGGTGGTGTCGGTAGCGGTAGCGGTGGCGGTGATGGTGGCGGTAACGGTGGCGGTAACGGATATCGCTAGCCCGCGCACACAGCTGCGGTAGCGCTGGCGATGAATGTGGCGGTGGCCATCACTGCCTTCCATAAAAACGGGTTTACTACATAATTTGCAAGGATTTTCATATTTATGCAATGAATTAACTTACTTAATTTAAGTTGAATAATTAATTATTTATAAAATTAGAACATTTATTTAGTATAATATAAACTAAGTATTACGATTTGTAATTGAAACATTTTATGTAGGTATACCTAGATATGATATGGTACTTTATATTATTTTCAATGAATATTGATAACTGTTGAAGTATTTGTATTCAATAATCATTTACACAAAACAACTTGTACGGGTTATAATTATAGTATTGAAAATATTACAACCTTACGTACTATTAAATTATATTATTAAAATACAACTTATTAAATAATGATTTACAAATTGAAAAACGTAATAGAAAACTTAAAAAGTAAAAAACGAGAGTGGAAAAATAATAAGTGAGTAAAGTGTGTGTGTCCAAAATGGTGGCGAACCAGCCAGCCAGCCAGTGTTGCCAGTCCCCATACTACTCCCCTCCGAGTAACGGAGTCGGTTATAAATCATAACAAATAACAATTAACAATATACATAACAATAAATATGATAAAAATTAATAGTTACTACAATATTATACATTATTCTCAGTCACTCAGTCTTAAAAGTTAATATTTGTTGTACAATTTAAATAATAACAATTCTAACGTTAATAAGAACATGTTTTGAAGCTCACTGATTTATTACTTTTCGCCTTCACTTCGTATGAATGGTCATGTTGGATTGTGTCTTCTTGAGGTAGGAATGCAGGCTTCAGTCTGTCAATTGATATTTTTTTCGCATTACCGTTGATGTTGATGTTGAAGTATTTTTCAGTACTGTTGTTGACTCTGAACGGCCCATCGTACGGTATTTGTAATGGTTTTCTTACAGCGTCATGTCGTACAAATACATAATCTGCTGTTTTTAATTCTGGTGCTACAAATGGTTTCCTGTTTGAGTTGTAAGTTGCTGATGTAGGTGTCAATTCATTGAATTTTTCTTTCAGTTGAGTTACTAGTATTTCTGTTACTATATCTGAAGTGTTTCCTTCTTCAAAAAAATCACCAGGTAAACGTAATGTTTGTCCATATGCCATTTCTGCTGGTGTTATGTCAACATCTCTTTTTAGTGCACATCTTAAACCTAATAATGTAGTTGGCAAAGTGCTTACCAAATCTGACTTCTCATAAGCCATGATTGTTTGTTTAAGTGTCCTGTGAAAGCGTTCAATTTTTCCCTTCGCCTGTGGATAGTACGGTGTCGTACGTGTTCGTTGAATGCCCAATAAGTTGGTAAACGCTGCGAATAAATTGCTTTCGAATTGTCTCCCTTGATCTGTTGTTATTTTATCAGGTATTCCAAATCTGGATATCCATGTGTTGAAGAAAGCTTCGGCTACTATTTCTGTTCACATGTCTGGTAAAGGAATCACCTCGGGCCAACTTGTACACCTATCAACACATGCTAGGCAATATCTGTATCCTTTTACCAGCGGTTGGAGCCCTATTAGGTCGATATGAACATGACGGAACCTGACCTCTGGTATATCAAACTTCTGGAAAGGACTTATTGTGTGTCATTGCACTTTTGCCTTTTGGCATTGAATGTAACATTTTGCCCACCTTGCACAGTCCTTCCGCATGGATGGCCATATGTATTTCGATGCTACTAGTTTGCTTGATTGACGTTGCCCCAGATGAGCAACGTTGTGGACAGCCGCAAATACTGCTTTCCTGAAACTACCGGGAATGTATGGCCGAATATTGTTTGTGGATGTGTCACAATAAATGTTTTTCGAACCAAATTTTAATTTTTTTAATATTAGCCTTGTGTTACCAGGTGCTGTAGCTCTGGATCATTCTCTTGATGTACTTGCAATGAATCGTAGTCTATTGTGGTAGGGAAATCTATAGCTTCAATTCTGAATAAAAAATCTGCTGTAATATTTTCTTTACCTGCTATGTATTCAATGCTTGTTGTAAATTGGCTGATAAAATCAAGATGTCGTAACTGTCTGGGTGAAGCTTTGGATGATTTTTGTTCAAGAGCTGTTACAATAGGTTTATGATCTGTGTATATGGTTAAAGATTGACTTTCAAGCATATATTTGAAATGTTTAATGGCAGTATAAATGGCCAATAATTCTCTGTCATACGTATTGAAGTTTTTTTGAGCTTTTGATAATTGTTTGGAAAAATAAGCTATTGGTGCCCAGTTGTTATTCACTTCCTTCTGTTCTAGTACTGCTCCTAGAGCATTATCCGATGCATCTGCAGTTAATGCAAGTATGGTATTCCCCCGTGGGTGTGTGAGCAAGGTAGCATCAGCGAGTTCTTTTTTGCATGTCTCAAATGCCTTCTCAGCTTCTGTCATCCATTGAATTGGTCTTTTGTCATTCTTTGTTGATTGTTTTAAATAGTTGTTTAGTATTCTTTGATTTCTAGCTGCTCCAGGAATCCACCTTCTATAAAAATTTATCATACCCAAGAATCTACGAAGTTCTTTAACGGTTTTGGGTGGTTTGCATTCTTGAATGGTTGCTACCCTATCCTTATCTGGTAATGTTCCTTCTTCAGATATGTTGTGGCCTAAGAAATTCACAGATTTCTCACCAAAAATACTTTTTTGTAAATTAATAGTTAAACCATATTTTTGTAGACGTTGGAATACAAGATGTAGGTGTTTTTTATGTTCTTCCTCGTTGTTTGATGTAACAAGTATGTCATCGATGTACACAAAACAAAAGTTTAGACCTGTGAACACTTCGTTTATGAACCTCTGTAAGGATTGACCTGAGTTTTTGAGTCCAAAACTCATTCTCACAAACTCGAATAAACCAAAAGGAGTTGTTATGGCTGTCTTAGGAATATGTTCAGGGTGTATCGGTATTTGATGATAGGCTCTCTTCAGATCCAATGTTGAGAAAATAGTTTTACCTGCTAACATATGGCTGAAGTCTTGAATGTGTGCTATTGGATAACGGTCTTCAGTTGTAATTCCGTTCAACCGTCTGTAGTCACCACAGGGTCTCCACTGGTCTAGTCCTTTTTTCTTAACCAGTTGAAGTAGAGATGCCCAAGGGCTTTTTGATGGTCTACAAATGCCCAACGCCACCATTGACTCAAACTCCTCCTTTGCTATAGCTAGTTTTTCAGGTGATAAACGTCTGGGTTTTTCAAAAACTGGAGGTCCTTTTGTTTCGATGTAGTGTTGTGTTTGATGAATACATCCTGAGTTGTATGGTTGTGCAATAAGATCTTCTGGAAACTTTCCAATTATATCAGAAAATTTCTGTTCTATTACATAACTTTTTATACTGTTTATTGTAGTTCGTGATTTTGTGCCGGTTATTGACAAGTTTGTTAACTTATCTACTAATTTTTTGTTTCTTATGTCGACCATGAGGTCAAAATTGTGTAGAAAATCAGCTCCAATTATTGCTTTGGATACAGACGCTTTTATAAACTGCCATTTGAAAACGCGGCGAAGCTTAAAATCAACAGTAAGTATTGTTTTTCCAAATGTGTTGATTGTAGTGTTATTAGCTGCAAATAACTTTAAGTCTGAAATGCTATCGTGTCTTTTCGTACACAGTATGATAGAGACATCAGAACCGGTAAGGATGAGGAACCGTTGACTTGATATTTTATCTTGAACCGTTAGACGATGACTTGCATTAATGTTTTGGCAGTCTGTAGAAGGCATATCTTCCACTGCCATAGAAGATATAATTTCTAATTTTCCGGGTTAAAAGTGATGTAGTGTTTGCAAGGCTCTACACACTTTTTTGCTTTCATCTTAAAGTTTGTGTGATAAAAGCATAAATCATCTTTAGGCTGTTCCCATTGTCGGTATCTCGAGCGCGATTTAGAACGTGATTTTGATCTTGGTTCAAAGGTCCTGTCGCTACGTGACTGTCGTTCTATTTTTAATTCGGCGACTTCTTTTAATAATGTTTGAAGTTCTGTTGTATGGTCTGACGAAACTGCGGCTACGCTTCGGGGCTGTCCGATCTCTGCCACCTGGTCTGCCAATCTTGCGAGTTCATCTAATGATCCTTTTGTAACAGCGAGGCAAAACTGTGTGGTTATAGGAAGGTGTTGAAGCCACAATGACTTCAATAGATCAGCACTCAAAGCACTACCTCCAAGACGTTGCATTTCGTTAAGCAGTACCGATGGTTTTCTATCACCTAATTCGACGTCGCTCAATAACTTTCTCAGTTTCTTTTCTTTACTATCTGTGTAAATATCAATTAGACGTGTTTTTAGAGTAACATATTTTTCCGTTGCTGGTGGTACTTGAATGATATCCGCCACATGTGACAAGATCCCAGTGTCCACCCCGCTTATGACATGGAAATATTTCGTGGTGCCGTTTGTGATACCGCTTAAAGCGAACTGTGCTTCAATTTGTGCAAACCATATAGCTGGGTCACCTTTCCAAAAAGGTGGTGGTTTTATTGTTACGCGGTTCACCATAGTTGTATCAGGCGTTTGAATGATTTGATTTCCGGCTCCAGAATTATTCTCGTTTTCGTTCATTTTGATGCGTTGTCGATCACTTCGAGGTCACCAATTGTACGGGTTATAATTATAGTATTGAAAATATTACAACCTTACGTACTATTAAATTATTTTATTAAAATACAACTTATTAAATAATGATTTACAAATTGAAAAACGTAATAGAATACTTAAAGAGTAAAAAACGAGAGTGGAAAAATAAAAAGTGAGAAAAGTGTGTGTGTCCAAAATGGTGGCGAACCAGCCAGCCAGCCAGTGTTGCCAGTCCCCACAAATTTATAGCTTATAATATTATTGATCGGTTTCCTCTAAAATTAAACTCCATGGAAAAAATAAGCTACACAAGTCCCTATCACATATTTGATATTACAAATATTATCTGAAATTGTTTCTAAGAACTTTAAAAACAAACAAATGTAAACAGTTCGGTGTGTAATAATGATTCATATTTAGTCTCAACTGATCGTTATAAGTTGTTTAATCGTTTTAATTAGGACTACTTACTCACGAACCTAAGATGAAAGTTTATTTATCTTCTGAGTCTGACGATGATGACATTTTACTCTTAGCTGTAATGGTGGCAGATGAAGAACATGAAAATTATATTTACTTTATATATTATATAATATAGTGTACAATTGAATTAAATTGATTCTTTTTTCAATAGGAAGAAAAAAAGAGAATGTTGGGTTCATGATATCAATAGAGATGGACATATATTTGGAGAGTATATTACTTTAATGCCTAAACTCAGAGCGGACCCGAAACGGTTTTATATATATATTTTAGGATGACTCCTGAATGTTTTGACGAAGTGTTGGATTGGATACATCCTGAAATTATTAAAATGTCAACAAACTTTTGTGAACCGATTTCACCACAAAAGCGATTAGCAATTACACTTCGGTAACTATTTGTTTTTTTTTTTTTTTTTTTTTAATTAATTTTTGTTATTTAAACATATAAGTACTAGGTAGGCATAATATTTATTTTCATAAATAATAATTTTAAATATTTTAATTAAATTTAATTATTATAAATTTATAATATCAATTTCTCCCATGGACAAGTTTATTGCATTGTAGGCATCTGTCTCTGTAAATGTTGGCTGTTGTTCGGTGGTATGTAACTGCGGTAAAGAGTTGTTTATAGACTGGTGATATTCCTACTACTCAAATTCTTCCATTTCCAAATCACTCACCAACTCAGAAATTTTTTTTTTCGCGAAAGCTTGCCGTTTGGTGGAAAATGTTTCAATAGTATTTGTGTGGCTCATCATAAACATATCCACCGCATCCAACGCACTGTGTGATACCTTTTGTTTTTTATATAAATGCTCCAACACCTTGTCAACGTTAGATACCTGCACTGGATCGTTTATTATTTTTTTTATTTTTTGTGATTTTTGTGGTTTAACGATAGGAACTTCTATATCACTGGAGGTGTTATTGTCATCATATATTTGTGATTCAGAATCATCGACATCTTCGTTAGATGATACTTTATTGTTTGATGTATCATTGAGAGATACGTTTGACATTGTACTAAAAAAATTATTTAAAATTGTATAAAATAATCATTAACATAACACATAACATACTAAAAATTAGCCGATAATATTCCAGAATAAGCTTTATTTAATATATTTTTATTTAAATTTTCAATTTTTATGGACCGATAAAACTACAATACTAAACATTTTAACATATTATACTTTTATATATTGAGGGGTGGATGTAAAAATTATGTATAAGGTGTGCTCTATTAAATTATCATATATCTCGAGTTATAAATGGTGTAACATAACCCCGACTTTGTTATATATATATATAATTGTATTATTATCTACTTATTTATTTTTACAAGATTTAAAAGCATGATATTTGGAATTACATAAACTGTCATCTTATTTTTCTATCTTGTTTTTTTTTTTAAATATCAATATTTATAATATATTATTAAATATAGATAATAATAAAATAATAATTTGTAGTTATACTGTCTTAAATGTAAAAATAAAAACTTCAGTAGTTTTCTTGCAAAATTCTCACATGAAAAAAAATTTCAAAAAACTCGTCATTGAGCCACCCCACTGAGTACTATAGTACTAATGATGTCAATCATTTCAGAGACACTCAGTATAACCTATATATATATATATTAATAATAGTATATTAATATTAGTTATTCATTATTCAATTATTCGTTATTTAGTATTCCATATAATCGCGTTTTTCCAAATGATTAATAGATAACTTGAAATTCCAACTTTATTGAAAATTGAGATCGGCGTATTTCGTATTTATATCATGTCCTCTGCCATCGAAAATGTCATAAAAATGTCATAAGTGATATCGTTATTGATAAGGGACTAATCTAACTAGTTTGCACTTGATATCTTACGGTAAAACCAATCCTTTTTTGTTACAATAAATCCAGTAGAATATTCAGCTCCGATATAAAGAGATTTTTCTCTTTTGCGACGACGACAAAGTTACCAAAGTCAAGTAGATTATCAGATGATTTATTTGAATATAAAGTAGTTAACAACTTTAAATTATTAATTGCAGTATGGAAACTGAAAATAAAAAATTTGGTTGCATAAAATTTTATTATTATTCACAAATTATTGAATTCATTTATTTAGAACAATCAATTTATTCACTATTAAGCTATCCAGAGGAGTTTTAATTTATTTATTTTTATTCAAAACCTAACCTAATATTATTTTATATTAATAAAATAATTAGTTATTTATGCTTTTATTTTTTATTCATCATTTTTGTTTGTATTCGCCAAACTCTACATATAGGTAAAAGTTATTATTTTAATGGTGTAAAGCATATACGTCTAGTGCATGTTATGTTATTGATGCGGACCCGCGCGGCAGCCGTTATCGAAACGCCTGTCGCTGACCGCGCCTTTGTTCTCTCGTCAACCACCAGACCGCGGCACGCAGCGTCGGAGCGACAACCCGCGACTCCATCCATCACTGGAGGGGAAGTCGCGGGCATCAACTGCGAAGTTCGTGCGGTGCAACTTTTGGAACCGGTCCGGTGGTCTGTGTTTACCCGCCTATGTGTCCACGACACCATCATTTTTGACGACCACGTGAAATTGTTCGGTTTATGATTGTTTTATTTTATTTTCATTTTGCGCCATCACTCTCGTCCGGGTGAGCGAAGTGTTTTTATAATAAACCTTTCAGTACATCAATTGCGTGTTTTGTTTTTTTCACCTTGGTGTTACCTCGTCACACTTTGTGGCGTCACCACCTGGTGCCGCGACATTATGTTATAGTTATGTTCTAGTTATGTTTTTGAATAATTACAGATTGTCATAAAAAATAGTGTTCCAATCGAGATTGATTAAACCGAACAATTCGTGTTTTGCTAGGTAACATAACTATTATTATAATTATTCAAGAACATAACTTGCTCTAACTTGGTCAATTTTATTCATTTTTAATATATTTTCTTTTTTGAACTGTTTTAAAAAATATGCTCAACAATATAGCTATCTTAAAAATTTAAAATTCTTAAATGCATAAACAAAATTTTGACAATTTTTGAATTTTTTTAAAAAAAAATTGAATTTTATGCCATTCAACCAGAATATCCATACTTAGTATTGTAAAAAAAACCGCGTTTAAATGTATTGATTTTCCATGGAGGTATTAAGGGTGATACGGGACTTTTGGGACATGCTGTTTAGTAAGGATCATAGATCATATACTAGTATATAATCTAAGGTAAGGATATATAATAAGGGGGCGTATATCGAATCCGCCGAAAAGGTCTTTTTACCTGTAAGAAACCTATCGATTGCGCCGAATATTTTTATATATCGATTTCGCCAGCTATCGATTCCGCCGAAAATATATATACATGTAACATTACAATATACACATTACATTATACATTATATCATATCTAGCACGACAGTAGAGTGACACAAAGTTAAGTAAGAAAAAAAAAACATATATCATTTTATAGAATAAATAAATAATAATTATACATACAATATAAGTATTAAGTATAACCTAAGTATATTTATAAACTCTTAAATCAGTGATTTATGTACAATATCACAGAGATTAGAAAAAATAGTTACGATTAATAAAAATCATATATTATGTATAAGTAGGTATCATACTATCATGTTATATTTAACACGAAAAACGAAAACATAAAAATTGTAATACAACCTGTAACTTTTTTATACCAATGATAATATACCAATCTTACTTACATTAAAGTAATGAATAAAAGTTTACAGCTCAGCAGTGGCGCCTAACTTCTAAAAATGTACTCAGGCCAAATTAAAAAAAAAACGGCCCCAAGCCACCCCAGCGGCCCCCATTAAGTACGTAAAGTGTATGTAGATTATAATAAGACCAACAATATAGTGTAAAATAATTTTGCTATAAGTACTGAAATTAAGGATAACTATTAATCCGGAATCTCACAAAATATTTACTTAAAGAGATTAGTGGCTGTGAGATCGATGGATGAGTCAGCATTTTTGATTTAAACTTCTCCAAAAATGGAAGTATGAAAAAATTCATTTTAAAAGCATCGAAAAAAACGATAAAATAATTACGAAAAAACAGGAAATTTTACTAAAATTCACGTTTTGACAAAATACATTTTTTTTAAATGCTCTAACTCAAAAACGAAAAAACGCAAACACTTGAAATTTTCACCAAATCGTTATATTGGTTTTTTCTATACATGGTTAAATTTTCAAAGTATTTTGAAATATTTTGACTTATTTATAGACAATTTAAATTTTCGATTTTTGTAAGTTTTTTTTTGAAATATCTATAAAATTTATTTGGCTGTCCAAAAACTCTTGAAAATTTAATAAAATATTAATTATAAGTTATACTTGTCGTAACTAAAAAATATCGAAGATCGTTTCACTCAAATTTATTTTATAAGCCCATAAAGTTTAAATTTGTATATAATGTGTCAAAATCATGCTAATTTGCGAGTATTTTGTTGATAAAAATTTATAAAATTTATTCTGTTTATACTTAAGGTTCAAAATTTTAACACTAGGTTATCTATAAGC
Organism: Chaitophorus viminalis; assembly: GCA_025469195.1. Taxonomy (NCBI): domain Eukaryota; kingdom Metazoa; phylum Arthropoda; class Insecta; order Hemiptera; family Aphididae; genus Chaitophorus; species Chaitophorus viminalis. Next base: position 27,844 of record JAIPRK010001823.1, read on the forward strand.
TACTCTTCAAAAATCTATAAAAATTTTCTACCGGACTTAAAGGAAAAAATTTTATGACTGAAATTTAAATGTTGACGAAATTGCATAAAATGATTTTTCCTCAAACGATTTTAAATATTTGTTATAATTCAAAAAGTATTAGTCACAGAAACTTGAAATTTTTACCAGCTGTCAAAATTGGTATTTCCTTTGTGTCATATATTCTTCAAAATATTATAATGATTTTTAAGCTACTTATAGGCATTTGAAATATTCAATTTTTTTACATTTTTTTTTTTATAATCATTGATAAAAAAATTTGACTTATGCAAAATACTTGAAAATTTAATAAAAGATTCCACAAAAGTAGTTATAATTGTCATTCAAAATTATTAAAATCCATTAGCACAATTTTTTTTATAAGCCTTTGAATAGTGAATATTGACATAAAATTACATGTAAAATGACTAAAACGTAATATAATATATAATATTCTAAACTGCCAAATCATATAGATTTTTGGATCTTGCTATAACTCAAAAACCAAAAAAGGCAAACTATTGAAATTTTCACCAAATGTTCATATAAACGTCTATAAATGGTTTCGTTTTCAAAGTATTTTGACATATTTTGACTTATTTATAGACAATTTAAATTTACGATTTTTGTAAGTTTTTTTTTTTTAAATATCTATAAAATTTTTTTGGTTGTCTGAGAACTCTTGAAAATGTATTAAAGGATTAATTATAAGTTATACGAATTGTAACTAAAAAATATTGGAGATGATTTCTCTCAAATTTTTTTTATAAGCCCATAAAGTTCAAATTTGTATAAAATATGTTAAAGTCTCGATAATTTGCAAGTTATTTTGTAGTTGAAAATTCATAAAATTTTTTCTGTTTATACTTAAGATTCAAAATTTTAACACTAGGTTGTCCATAAGCTTGCCTTCAAAAATATATAAAAAAAATTCTACTAGACTTAAAAGAAAAAAATTTATGACTGTTTTAAATTTAAATGTTTACAAAATTGCATTAAAATTCAATTTAAATATAAAATACTATATTATTATATACACATTTTAGACAAACATATTAACTCCGTTCAGATTCGTTATTCGTATACAATGATATTTATCATTGCATTCAAATTTAACAAATCCATTGTAATAATGACCTATCCTTTAAACGAGGATTACAATGGATTTGTTAAATTTGAATGCAATGATAGGTATAATTGTATACGAATAACGACCCTGAACGGAGATGATATGTTGGTCTAAAATGGGTGTATAATAATATATTATGTAATATTTAAATTGATATATTATGTCAATATTTGCTTTTCAAAAGTTTATAAAAAAATTAGGCTTATGGATTTGAATAATTTTAATAATGTCATATGCTAAGATAATAATATATGATAGGTCATTATAACAGATGATTCAAATAAAAATCAAATGCTCATCATAGCATATCAAAAACCATCTACATTCACTTTCCTTTCAAAAAAATTGCTGTTTAGGAAAATCCAAGCAATTTTACTGCCCCAAAACGTAATGACTACCCCCCCCCCAAAAAAAAAAAAAAACAAATGAAAAGAAAAAACTGGATGGGCCTCACTCTTCTGTACAGTTGGGGTGGAGTTCACCTCGTTCATAGGATAGGTCATTACAATTAAGTAAAGGCTTTTTCCGCCGGCGCCATTAATCTTCAGATAACTGCAAGATGATGTTAAAATTAGTGAGTGACGATTAAAATTGTAGTATTGTAAAAAATAATTACAGTTCATTGCGAATAGATTAAAATAAAACAAATTAATAGCGCTCAAAAGTCGATTTTTGCAGATAGCAGATAACTGTCTCAGTATCGTATTCGTATAGGTATAAAAATTATGAACTGTATTAAAAAATAATTAATAATATAGCTTATAGGTCCGTGTTAATTTTTATTATCACACATATAATGCTCATATTGCATTGGTAATCTCAAATCAACAGCAAATAGTGCCAACAAATTACATCACAACGTTATGCATTATAGCAATATATATTTTAATACTCAATAAAATTAAATTTAAAGGTATAGCATTTTAACAGTTTTTGAACATGCGGTCCATGATTATTATATAAAATATATTCTACAGCTAAGTAGGATTAATGTATTCGAAGTAAGCTGTTTGCGTAGAAGTTCAAAAATTATATTTCAATCATATCTTATAAATTGATACTGCCACATTATCGTTTTAATCCAAAGGATAAAGGCCATTGACAAAGCAAAACACATCACAATATCTATGCAGATCATGAACAATGAATATAGACATATTTTATAAAAAGAACTTTAATATATTTTAATTTTATTCACCGATAAACTAGTAGTTAAAATTAAAATTAAAATAAAAGTATAACTTAATCATCTAAATTCCAGTGCAATAGATAATTTAATATTTATAATAAATTGTTCACGATAGACTGCCAGTAGTGAACAAAAATTACGATATATTCTAATTTTGATTATACGTGAAACTTGTATCTCTTGGTCGGATAGTTATAGGATAACCATGGACGCTTCTCATTAATAGGTCTACTTCTAATTTGATGTCATTCAAATTAGTGTCGGTGTGCACGGTGAAGTTTTGCAACAGTGTAGACAACAGGACTTTCATAGACAGCATAGCATACTTGGAACCTGTAATTGAATGTCCAAGGTTAAGACACAAATGTTTATTGTTATGCGATTTTTTTATGATAGTATGATACCGATACAAGCTCTCGGGCCACCGCTGAAAGCCATAAAGCTGTACTTATGTCGTTTTATGACGTTTTCAGGTTTGAAGTTATCCGGGTTGAATGACAAAGGATCTGGATACAACCCAGCAAAACGGTGTGTGATAAATGGTGATATAATACAAATTGTTCCTTTTGGCAGCACGTGGTTACCCGAAACTAAACGATAATTTGTTTTATTTTATTCTATTCGCAACGAACTGTAGTTATTTTTTACAATATTAACATTTTAATCGTCACTCACTAATTTTAACATCATCTTGCAGTTGTCTAAGGAGCGCTGGCCCGGGCGGGAAAAGTCGTAAGGTCTCTTTTATCACTTGTTCTAGGTACACAAGCTTATATGTTTCATCGATTGTAATTGTTTTATCATTTTCGCCGAAAACCTCATAAATTTCATCATAAACTTTATCCTAATAAATTGATGACAATGAAATTGGCACAAAACAATTTAATTTCTATCAAAATATCTTCAATATAAAAATTTTAGAATTTATGCATTGTATTATTTAAAGTGTGTTTCAAGATGATTCGAGATACTTGCAACTACTTTTTTCCATATATAATACTTTTAATTTTATTTATTTTTAATAAATATTATAAGTTTTTGTTTCAACAAAATCGTATTAAAATATTTGTTTTTTTACTTTTAGAATAATTCAAATTTGAAAATCTAATTAAAAATCTATTTTTATTGTACCATTAAAAAAAATATCTTAATATACATCTTATTGACCATAATTTTAAAAACGGGTGGGCCTCGCTTTGCTGTACAGTTGGGGGTGGAGTGCACCTCGTTTATAGGATAGGTCATTATTACAATGGATTTGTTAAATTTGAATGCAATGATAAATATCATTGTATACGAATAACGAATCTGAACGGAGTTAATATGTTTGTCTAAAATGTGTATATAATAATATAGTATTTTATATTTAAATTGAATTTTAATGCAATTTTGTAAACATTTAAATTTAAAACAGTCATAAAATTTTTCCTCTTAAATCCGGTAGAAATTTAATAATATATTTTTGAAGATTAGCTTATGGACAACCTAGTGCTAAAATTTGAACCTTAAGTATAAACAGAAAAAATTTTATGAATTTTCAACTACAAAATAACTTTCAAATTATCGCGATTTTGACATATTTTATACAAATTTGAACTTTATGGGCTTATAAAAAAAATTTGAATGAAACGATCTCCGATATTTTTTAGTTACAATTAGTATAACTTATAATTAATCCTTTAATACATTTTCAAGAGTTCTCAGACAACCAAAAAAATTTTATAGATATTTAAAAAAAACTAACTTACAAAAATCGAAAATTTAAATTATCTAAAAATATGTCACAATACTTTGAAAACTTAAGTATGTACAGATAATGTCAATATAAAGATTTGGTGAAAATTTCAAGTTGTTACGGTTTTTCGTTTTTGAGTTAGAGCTAATTCCAAAAACCGATATCAATTGTCAGTCTAGAATATTATACATTATATTATATTTTACCTGTAACTTTATATCAATATTCGCTGTTCAAAAACTTATAAAAAAAATTGTGCCTATTGATTTTAATAATTTTTGAATGACAATAATAACTACTTCTGTGGAATCTTTTATTTAATTTTCAAGTATTTTGTAATAGTCAATTTTTTTTTTATCACCCATTGAAAAAAAAAGTAAAAAATACGAATATTTTTAATGCTATAAGTGGCTTCAAAATCAATATAATATTTTGAAAAAAATATGACATAGAGGAAATACCAATCTTAACAACTGGTGAAAATTTCAAGTTTCTGCGACTTATACTTTTTGAATTATAACAAATATTTAAAATCGTTTGACGATATATCGCTATTTTATGCAATTTCGTAAAAATTTAAATTTCAAACGGTCATAAAATTTTTCCTTTTGGTCCGGTAGAACATTTTTATATATTTTTGACGATACGCTTATGGACAAACTAGTGTTAAAATTTTGAACTTTATCTACAAAATAACTTGCAAATGATCGTGATATTGACACATTTTATAAAAATTTGAGCTCTATGGGCTTATAAAAAAAATTTGAGTGAAACGATCTCCGATATTTTTTAGTGACAATAAGTTAAGCTTATTATTAATATTGTATTAAATTTTTGAAAGTTTTCGGCCAGCCAATTAAATTTTATAGATGATTAAAAAATTTTTTTTTACAAAAATCGAAAATTTAAATTGTCTATAAATTAGTCAAAATATGTCAAAATTCTTTAAAAATTCAACCATGTATAGAAAACATTAATATTAAGATTTGGTGAAAATTTCAAGTTGTTGCGATTTTTCGTTTTTGAGTTAGAGCATTTTAAAAAAATGTTTTTTGTAAAAATGTGAATTTGCGTAAAATTTCCCGTTTTTTCGTAATTTTGTTTATTGTTTTTTTCGATTTTTTCAAAAAGTATTATAAAATTTCGATTTTTGACTAGTCCAAGTATCATCTACATTCACTTTTCTTTCAGAAAATTTGCTGTTTAAGAAAATCGAAGCATTTTTACTGCACAGACACAAAAAAAAAAAACACACATCATTGTAAAACCAATAGATTCCATCACTCCGTTCAGAATCTAAGAAATTATAGTATTTATAAATGTTATTAGAAATTAGTCAATAATTAAAATGACTATATCATGAAGCATATAATATTTTAGTTAACATTCTCACAAACTTGGAGAAAATCAACAGATAATGTTAGATTACGTCGTCTCAGGTCATTGTGTCAGAGCGTTGTGTGATAAGCCAACCTGTGACCGAGACCGGTGGTCTGGGCACACAGGATTTTACAAAATAATTTAATAATATGTAAAATAATAATAACGTATCCATATGCGACCTGGTTTAGATATGTTGATAATTTTAATAATTTCTGTGACGTTACAAGAGTTTAAAGCAAAAATATTTTCTAAAAAAGTTGTATTACGAAATGATTTATTTTAATTTTTAATAACAGTAGAATTCAATTTGAAAATTGGAAATTTTTGTTTTAAAAATAAAAAATATATTTTTAATAAATAAATAAATTAATTAATTAATAAATAATACATTTTTGATGTAGTATAGTAAATATGGTTAATCGAAAAATAAACAATTTACAAAAGTTATTGCATTAGTTGAAACATCCTAAAACACCCTTTATTGATATGTTTTTATTTTAAGAAATTTCAAAATGAAGGCTTAAATTTGCATTACTAAAATATGTAACACCTATCCACGAATATAATCATTTAGATTACATAATACCCAGCGGTAAGTTGTGGTAACCATCTATGTACTCGTATTTGTATACTCAATTTATTGTACATATCTATTGTTCAAAAAAATCAAATATTTATAAAATCCAAACATTCCAATCAACCTCGGTACGCATGATTACATGCGTCCTGCCGTATGTTTCAAATCATACCTTACATTCAGACTTAAAAATACTCACTGTCAAAGAAGAAGCCCTAAACTCCTACAAACTTTTCCGTGACCGTCTTGCAAACCACTCTAATCCTCTAATCCTTGCTCTAAACTCTGAGTTCATTCCTGGGAACCCACCAAGAAGGTTAAAGCGTAGCTGGAACCGTGACCTAAAATAATTCTAACCCTCTTGCCAGTAAGTGTTGCCGCTGGGTGATTACTTCATCATGTCAATCATGTCATTAAACGTTAATCCTCAAACATGCTCATTGTAAAATGTATTTATAGATTATATGTATTAAAAAAAAAAATTAAAAAAAATATATATATATCTACTGTTATACATTTTAATTGATAAATCTTGTTACTTACTTGAATATCTGGGTGGATAGCTAATAATAAAAGACAATAGCATAATGTAAGAGCACTGGTCTCACTACCCTGTATAATTAATGAATACGTGTAATTTAAGCAGTTATTAACATTTTTACATTCTTTAGATGTACATACACCAATTATCATAGTTACAACTTCATCTCTAATGTCATTATCAGATAAATTTGCACCAGCATCTCTCAATTCCAACAATGTGCTCAAAAATACTTTCAAATGTTTTTCTAGATATTTAAAAAAAATGTTATACATGATAAATATTATCTGAATTTAAACAAGGCAAATGGATAAGAGTAATACTATATTACTAAAAACTCACTTTCGCCTACATCGATAGAATCATCTAAAGCATTTGGGTTATTCATTAATTTCTTCTGAGCGTGAACTTCTTTCATTTCTTTGATCACCTGAAAATTGAAAATGTATTCTATTAATGATAACCCAAAGTGCATTATTACATATTACTACGTAAACCTTTGGGTCTCTTATTAGATCTTACCTGATTTGGAAGTTTAAGTGCAGTTTTGTAGATTTGATCTGAACCGGTGAGTTTTTTATAAATTGAGAACAAGATATCTGGATAAAGCCACGGTTTGTAAATCCTTGTTACATCTAATTTTAATGCTCTAAAAATAAACCAAGATAAATTAATTATGTCCACGTATTTTCTATGATATTTAATGAAGTGATTTGTACTTTTGTAAAGCGGTGGCGAATTCGGATTTATTATTTGACTGAGTTCTCAGGTTGTAACCCATCATGGTTTCTGCGTACATATACAATGCATACCAGTTTTGATCGGTACAAAATTTAAATATATGATGTATACTTACGGCATATTGTATCAAGAACAGTGGGCCCAATATAGTCCATAATATCGAACGGTTGTGTTCTACCCACTTCTTTTTTTAAATTTTTAATAAGAATTTCGTTTTTCTCATTAAAAATAGGAAAAAAATCTTTTATGAGATTGACATTAAACACAGGATTAATCATACGGCGATGAACTCGCCATTTGTCAACTGCATTCGTAAACAAATAAGATTAGAATGATAATTTGACTTTAAAATATACTAAGTATTTCATATCTATATTAGTCGACCAGTGACCACCTTCATAATTATCCGTCTCTTTTTCACATATTAATAATTTAAATATCATGATATGTTTCCAATTATAGATACCTAATAATATAATAATACCAAATAATTCCAATTATTTCCTTCCCGTGTTACTTTCTTCTCATTACTTTAATTTTATGTCAACAATTTGTAAGTTTGTATTATTGTTCATCATATTATTTATAATCTATTTCAAACAGTTAGTTTTGTTGCATTCTATCCGTTAAACATTAATGGTTAAACTTACTTAAAATATACTCTATATGCACTAACCTGGAGCTGTGAATATACCTTCGCCGAATATGTTTTTCATAAATTTATAAAAACTGCTTTTTTCCAGAGCCTTGGAACTATTTAATATAATCTAAAACAAGTTTGTCGTTGAATTAGTGAAGTCAATTTAAAAATGTTAGTACATTTATTTTGCAATCATTTCTATTTTTTATTTACAAACCATTTAAAAGGTTAATAGGTCTAAATTTAATAGAGCATAACTTTTCGAATAATCGGTTGATTACTTCTAAAGAGCTTTATTTTCAGAATTCATATCTTGAGGAAATGAGGAATTTATAGTTGCTAGATCTAATTTATATTACCTAGTTAGTTAGTATAAAATATTAAATTAATTTAGTATTTAATGAAATAACATTACTTGCAGGTCTTCTGGTTTAGTTATTACAACGGCAAATGAAGTCCCCATCCAGATTTTAAATGGTTCGGATCCGTATTTCTCAGCAATTCTTATCAAATTTTCACTCACCTCTGAAAACCCAAGAAAATGCAGTTTGCCTTTTATCAAGCATTATAGTACATTCTATTATATTTTAATAATTGTTGTTGAAATTCCTTTTTGATTCTCGGATTCTTATATTCTCAGTAATAATTTGTATCTTACGTTGGCTTGTACCGAGGCCCTGAAGCCCTGTGCCTATGATCGGGTATGATGGAGGTCCTGTGAGCTTGGATGCCAATCTGTTGAATGTCCTCCGACTCCATTTGTAGTAGCACCAGAAGGCAAAGGCTAATGTAATCACTGCATATGAAATAAACTCAGATCTTGACATTTGAAACCCACCAGTTGATAGCACGTCCATTTCGGTTATCACTTATCATACAATAACGTTTGATTTTTTTTTCTACTAAACGCTACAGCTAGTCAAATTTGTCATACAGTCATCTCCTACGACGTACTGAGAAATATTTTATAGAACTTATTATTTATATTATATTATGGTATTATGCTCTAGGACTTAATTTCATACTTGACCCAAAGGTCTCTATGAATACAGCTGTAGTTTATTATATTTATATATAGGTATTGTAACAATAAAAATTACTAGGTATATTATACAATGATCTAATGATTATGGAGGTTATATTGATTTCGCAATTTATATTTATATAGTTATAAATAATCAACAGTTGTACTCATCATTAAATACAGCCGCAAAGTTTGTCATTAGTCGAATAAAAATTTATTCGATTGATTATTTGAATAAAAAATTACTGATTAAATTTTCATTTGATTATTCTTGTTTAATTTTATACATCATTTCCATTTTTATGATTATTCATTATTTAGTTATTTTGTATTCATTATTCAATTATTCGTTATTTAGTATTCCATATCATCGTTTATTTTCCATACACCTGACGACACCTTTTTAGTCAGTAAAAATGCTTCGATTTTCTCAAACAGCAACTTATCTGAAAGAAAAGTGAATGTAGATGGTACTTGGGCAAGTCTTGCTTAAACGGTTTAGGTAAACAATAATATTATTATTTTTTAACTCTTAATCTGAACAACTTGTTATTTGCATTGTTTCTTTTATCCTGGAGGCTGGCTTTGCCATTTGACTTTTTGTCATTAAATTTTGTTCACAAATTTTTATTTTTTATTTTTATTTCTATTTTTTTTTATGTATTATAATATTCATTTTATACATGTTATATATCCTCTTTGTTTTTAGTTGACCTAAATTTTGTATACCTATTGTCTATCTTATTTTGTTTAGATGTAGGATACTTAATTATTGAGCAAAATTTTTATAAAGGCTATTTAAAAAAAAGAACGGATGGCCCTCGCTTTACTGTTCAGTTGGGGGTGGAGTGCAGCTCATTTATAGGATAGATCATTATTATAATGGATTTGTTAAATTTGAGTTAAATATTTCGTTCTTTTGTTTTCCTATAGTGGATGCGTCACATAATTTATAAAATAATTTTTCAACTCTATTTGTATAATCATTTATGCTTTCATTATGTTTCATTCTAACCGAATTTAATTCTATTTGCAACGATGATGCTTTATGTTGTGATTCAAAAGAATCTGTTAAATATTTTTTTATATTTGCCCATTTACTTGTGTCTCTATATTTAATTAATTCTAAGGCTTTTCCCTGTAATTTAGTTGTAATAATTTTTATTAGTAATGGTACTTGTCTCTCATCTATAGCGTTTACTGCGAAGTCACACGAATTTATAAACATATAAATATCTTCCTCTTCTGAACATATTGGTATTAATTTAATTGCTTCGTCTAGCGAAATTGTTAATTCTTTTGTGTCTACCATTTTAATTTTTCTTTTTCTTTCAAAATTTAATTCTTTATGTTCTATGTCTATCTGACTTCTAGTTCCTACTCTGGTTATCGAATCTATTTCTTTATTTGTTTTTCCTAGGGTTTTCTCTAATACTTTTATATTATCTGCACTCTTCACTTCACTTTTATATTTTAATTTCGACGGATTAGCTACTTCCGAAGGAGATGGTTCTAAATTGTCACGTTCTTTATTCATAAAAATTCAATATAATTTTCTCAATAATTCACAATAATTCTCAATATAATTCTTCAATAATTCTCAATAATTCTCAATAATTCAAAAATATAATATATCTCAATATAATTCCAATATAATTTTCCATTAATATTCTATGATTCTCAATTAATATTCTATAATTCTCATTTAATACCCTATAATTCTCATTTAATACTCTATAATTCTCTTTCAATATTTTCTCATTTTCAATAAGTACTCTATCATTCTCAATTAATATTTTATTCTTTTCAATAATTTCTTTTTCAATAATTGTTCTATCTTTTTCAATAAATTCTCTATTCTTTTCAATAAATACGCGCATTTAATTATTTTATTTTATTTCGATAATTCAGTTCAATTTTTTCATAAATTCTCATATATAATTCACTTTTATTTTTCATCCATTATTTTCAATATCTCAATTCACTTTTTCATATAATTCTCAATTAATTCATTTAACCCTTTTATTTATTTTTATTCTTTATTTTATTTCTATCAACCTCAATAATTTCCAATATATTAATATTATTTATTTTATTTTACTAAACTACCCACATAAAAGTACAATATTCTTAAGCTTAATTAATTTATGCTTCCAATATAGTTGTCTTCATCATTGTGTTCTTCGTAATGGTCTTGAGTTGTGGTACGCTGGTTCTCTATTCTGGAGTTGTTGAATTGGAATCTGCAGTTTTCCTCTTCAAAAGTGGTCAATTGAATGATTTACCTCCATATAGAATTTTTGTAAAGAAATTCTATTCGAAAAGAAAAAAAAAAATTTCTCTATTCCGAAAGAATATCCTATCGACTGCGCCAAATTTGTGTTGCGTGCCCACGACTCAAGGGTGTAGTCGTGTTTTATGTTGGAATGAGGAAGATAAATAATATACTCGATATGAACTTATTATAATTTTATTGTGTAATTATTCTAAGTCCAAAGAATTAATTCTGTTACATACAAAAATATTCAGTCCAAACATTTAATTTATTAAACAAACTAGCGTGAAGGTGCTTGCTATTGAACGGACTAAAACACATCTGAATATGGTCTGTTTGGGACCTCCTTATATACCCCAAATCCGTGAGATAATCGAGTCTCTCCCATATTATTCCGAGAATTAGTTATTTTTAGTGACAGGATGTGGTTAATATGTATTTACTTCTACAATATTATAGTATATAATATATAATATATATACATACAACATATGCTATATAAAGATAAAATCTGTCTGGTTATAGGCGTCAGAGATGTATTACATAGTATATATATGCCATATGCCATACACATACATACACATATACACTGTTATTGTGTGTGTGTGTGTGTGTGCGTGGTCTCTTCTCACTGATTTTATTAATTATTTGTTCTAACCGCACCTGCGTGGGTAGATGATAATTTAATATATTAACATTATTTAATATATTATTATTTAATATTATTTCTATCTCATGCGTAACCTAGTTAATGTACCATTTGACATTTTATTTATTAATTCCTTCCAATATCTATTACATTGTTCTAACCACATCATGCCTGCTACTGCATATCCTACAATTGTTATATCGTTATAGTTATGGGTAATTCTGATATGAATCTCCTCCTGTGATTGTTCCGTGAGGACCTACATTTATGTATGTCCGTAACAACTTCTAAAAAATATCGCAACATCAAAAACAGATAATAATAAAATATTAGTTGTAGGACGATGCTATGAAAAGATCAAGATTTTCTTACCACACTATGTTCATCACGATTGTTTGATATTCACGAGGTGCACCAATTGAGTAGTTTACAGTCATGGCCATTAGAAGATGTAAATAAATTAGTTAGATTACCTTTAATCGATGATAAATTTGTTCTTATTCCATTTGCCCATGATACTTAGTAGAAACTAAAAATGTTGATAATTTTTTTTCTTTTGTAATTAAAGGAATTTTAGTTTATAAATTAAATATTATTAGTTATTACCTAGACATTATTTATAACATCATTTGTCGTTGTATGCCATTTATAGTATCTGTCACTCCTAATATTTTTACTAAAACCATTAAAATAATTTTTGTTTTTGTTATTTTCAAATAAAATAAATGCTTTAACAATAAGTTTGTTAAACTAGTAAAATTTGTTTATATTTTAAATCCATATTAAATTATATAAAAGAAATCCAAAATTTACCTCTACTCAAATTTCAAAAATGATTTTAAACTGCATGGATCCAAATGAATGTGATGGTGTGTACTATGATTAGGGTTTCACTCTTCTTGAAATATTTCAATGAAATTATGAAAAATATTTTTTTCTTTTAAACGTTTTTCTAGATCAGGGATGGGCAACTGGCGGCCCGCATACCTTTTTTATCTGGCCCGTGCTACATTTTCAAATTACTTCATATAATTTTAGCGCTTATCTGTATTTTATTTTATTGTATTACATTTTTCGATAAAATGTGGATATAAATTCTTATCTAGTTTTAAACCAAAACTAAATTATTAAATGTATATTTATAATGGCGTAGCTAACATACTATTTAACTATTTATTTCATTTTATCGGTTTAGTCATATCCGTACTGCCGTAGTGTCACACCGCCGCGCCGTTAGTACTAT